>BMAO01036656.1:0-22381 GCA_019973975.1 Trichonephila clavata | reverse complement strand
AATTTCGTTAATTCATTTTCAAAGTGCCAATTTACGCGAAATATTTTTAAACTACCTTTAAAAACTTAAATGAAATTTTAAAATTATCTTTGATAAGTATCACTAAATATGTCTTCTATAAATACCAAAGAAAGTTGTTCTAAATGCAAAAACTTTCTTTAAAAGAAAGTTTTCTATAAATTTATTTTTTGTTATATAATACCCCCTTTTTTTTTTTTACTATGAATCCTTAAAATAAATAAAGCATTTAATAAATTAAACTAAATAGGAATTTTTCACCTATAAAAATGGATTTTTAAGTTTACATATTAAGGGGGCATAAGACTGTAAATGCTAAATTATTCAATATTGCTTTATTTCCATGAAATTCTGTAGGAATAATCTTAAATGTGCTAATAATCTTAAATGTGCAAAATTTTCTTCAAAAAAATATTTATAAATTTTTTAGTTGTTACATTGTTTTGATTTAAATTTTACAATATTTTTTATTGTTACATTGTTTTGATTTAAATTTTACAATATTTTTTAGAAAGTGTGTAAACATTTAGCTTATCAATTTAATGTATATGTATATAATAATGTATTTTATAATGTTTTCTTTTTTAAACATAAGGCATAGAAATTCCGTGGGTCTTAAAATCCACAGAATAATAAAAAGAATAATATACGTAAACTTTTTTTTACATGTAAACGCAAGCCTTACGTTTCCCCCTCCCAAACAATTCAAGTATATTTGAAAATTGCAAAATTTTTTAAACAAAATTTCTAAATAAACGAAAATATATTCTAATAATGAATAACATTATTGAATTGCTATTAGCCTATTAAAAAGGGAAAAAATCCATTTTGAAGGGAAAAAAATTAATCCAATCAAAACGAAGAGCTGTTGAACCACTAAAAATTATTAAGTTGCTTAATACAACAACGAAATTAGATAACTAAAAGTACACCAATTTTGACTTTTACTGCGAGAAGCAGATAAAGTTTTTAAAGCATATAGTACTTTTTTCGTTAATTTGGCTGCTTTGCATCTAATATCACTTTAAATTATGAAAGGACAAAACATGAAACATAGTGTATTCGCAGAAAATTGCACGTGTTCTCTAACAGCACGCAAAAACAACCCTATAACGGAATTTTCATGGTAAAAACAAATCGGATAGCATCTCAATTCCCATTTTAAGGATCCTTCCTCTAAATTAACTCACAGAATTCACATGAGTAAGAACAAGTAGATCCTTTATTACGAACTAACGCTTCATTGAAAGAATGAATTCTCTACGACCGGCTCCGTCGCCAGAACGGCGCCTCAGTCTGATCCTTTCCAACCCCGACCCCCGCAGGGGAGCTGTCTCCGACGTCAGTTCAAAGGTCGCCAAGATCGCCAGGAGGCTGCCAATTAACATTGTGGGGCTTAATTAGAAGTAGACAGGAGGAAAAAATAATAAAGGCGATGTGTCTCTGTGGTTGTTGTAAATTGTGAATGATATCCAGAAACTCGTGCGTATACGTTTTTCGAGTTTTATGAATGGCAGCGACGGGGGAAGAGAAGGAGGATGTGGAAAAAGCTGTTTAGCTTCTTCATTAATACTTACTTCCATGAGAGATGAGCTTCTCTTAGGGAACGTATCTAAACGGTGGTTGTTGAGAAAGAGATACGAGAGAAAGCAGCCCCACCTACTGTTATTATTCAAGTTTGGAGTGGAGTCTTCATTTTGCTTGAAGCGCTGTCTGATATATAAAGAAATAATAAAAGTAGATTTAAAAAAAATATTTTAAAAGGTTAGATTATTTGGAGAGGATATTCGAATAGTTTTTTCATTTTTGTTTGACAGGAACGTCTTAAGGCATGGGCCCAGAGCCTCCGTTGCAATGGGGATCTCATCTCGATCTCAACTCAACCTTAATAAGACAATAATTCGAATAATTTCAAAGGTTATATGTTATTTCTGGTGAATTCTGTTATTTCTTATTTCTTCGAAAAACTGGGAATTTTGGAGAATAGGTCAATTGGCTACATGTGGTGACCGTCGTCCACGTACAGGCTTGGGCCTACTACCTTACACCATCATTACTCATTCGGTCAAAAGGCAGGTGAGGCCTTAATTTGAATAGGAGCCCAGAGCCTCAAGAAGTCTCAAGATGTTTGAACATTTGAAGACCGACGTGAAAGTATAATACAAAAATTTTATTGCGTTTTAGAATTTTGATTCAATTTTTTTCAATTATTGCTGGACTGATAATTTTAGAGATTAACTTCTTTTTTAATTTGCATTGATTCTGGAGTTTTTAATTTATGGAACTATTTACTTAGCGCATAACTGGAAGAGAAAACATCTTATCGTGAGAGTTTTCAAGATATCTCATTGTTCTATCTCTACATTATCTCTCGCAGAGTTATCTTGAATTTGTTCATATTTTTCAGCTTAGAAGCAGATTATTGCATGTATCCAAGTCCCAACCACTTTCTATCATGATAAATTTAAAAAAAAAGAACGTGATTGAAGATAGAGGAAGAAATGTTCTAATTTTATGAGTGTTTTTAAAGCCAACCATCGTGGCTTCAAGGTGAATGCACTCTTAATTATGCAATTAAACATTGTTGGAAACAGAAAAAGTATTAACAATTTCAGAAGACAGAACAGAAAGACATTCTGGCAATTGAAAAGAAATTTGAAACCAATAAATTTACCTTTCTTTTTTCGTACACTACGTTTTAAGGATACGCTAGTAGACGAATGGTTTGTGTAAGGTGAAATAATTTCGCGGTATTTTATGCTGCTATTTTTAAACGATAGATGGCAGCACGAGCCCCTTTTATAAATGGAATGGATGTGTGATAGGTTTTCTCTCTCGCGCACACAAGTATCTTCAACTTTTATTTTCAAAAACTCATTCTTTGAATATTACGTGATAAATAATAATAAAATTCTTTTAAAAAAGAGTATATTTGGTATTTTAATCAAACATTTTTCCAACTCTAAAGAAAATTTTTGTATTTTTTTCACAAGCTAAACTTACAATAATTTTAATAAAAAATAGATATATTTGTTAGATCATTCTTTTTTTTTTCGCAATACAAAAATAAAAATTTATATATACATTACATTTAATGAATCAAATTATTACTTGAATCCATATGAATGTTATTGTAAACACAAAAGCAGTTAGAATTGAATTTAAAAAATCTAGCTCCAAATACATTAAGATTCCCCATTAAAAGTTTATTTTGAGAAAACTGTGGGAAATTTGAATTTCTTCTAACTTTCAAACCCTAAACATTTTTACTGTTATAAAATTATCAAATGCAATGAAGTCTAAAATTGTTGTACCTCATCATACTAAAAGATAAGTTAAGAATTTTATTATTTCTTGGTGTTATATGCTTTCAGTTTGCTTCTATACGATATGTAAATTCTTTGGAACAGAAAAGTGATTGAAAAAATGTATATTGAACTTACGGTAACAAATAAATTGAAAATAGCCCTTGCCCATTTTTCTTTTTCTTTCTTTGTTTTCCTGAGCACTTGATGAAATTTCCTATTTTACTCAACAAATTATCTTTGACAAAACTTACCAAACAATCTAAAATGACGTGGGTAAGAAATTAAACATTTTTTAAAAGCATGGGGTTTGAGGAGACGCGGGAAAATTTTAATAAAAAGTAGAAACTTCAGGTAGATTTATAGTAGCTCCTGTCAGTTCTCAATCAAACAGATGAAATTAATTTCCTCACTATTTTGCTAAATACTAATTTGTCCAAGTAAAAAAAAAAAGTTTAGAATAAATTATACCATGAAGAAAGACATTTGATTTCTAATTTGCCTAAGGGATGTGAAATGTGTTCTCAACTAAGGGTGTGTCTTAGGCTAAGCATTTTCTTTGTGGTTTCTAGTTAAAAGGCACATCATCGAAGTAACGAAGTATCTAATCAACAATAGTTTCTACTCTTACAAGAATTCGTTCCGCGCAAACTGTTTGCTTCTTGGCCAGGTTATTATTTGTGACACCAATCACTTTATTTGATTAGTGTAACAATGAACTATAACATGAAGACAGACATTTGATTTCCAGTCTGTCCAGGAGTTGTGTTCTTAATTGAGGGTGTATCTTAGGGTAGTGAAATACCTTCATCAATAATTTCTACTCTTACAAGAATTCCTTCCGCGCAAACTGTTTGCTTCTCGGCCAGGTTGACATCAATCACTTTACTTGATTGATGTGACAATGAACTATAATATGGAGACAGACATTTGATTTCCAATTTGTCCAGGAGATGTGAAGTATGTTCTCATTCAGGTGTTGTTCCTCGCCCAGGTACATTTGAGGGTAAGCATTATCTTTGTAGCTATTTGTTAACCAGCACAACATCGAAGTAACGGAGTACCAATCACCAATAAGTTCTACCGTTACAAGAATTCGCGCAGCCCAAACTGTTTGCTTCTCAGCTAGAATATTAGTTAAGACAGCAATCACACTTTATTTGATTGCTTCAGAATCAGATCAGATAAGACAAATGCAGGACCTTAAGATTTTTGAACAACATTATTCAGAATTTTTATGAAAATAATTTATATTTTTTGTGTGTTATTTAATTCTTAAATCTAATTAATTATTTAATCAAATCATTATGACTTAAAAATTTTACATATTTTAAATGTTAGTATATTTAATTATTCTCAAAGAATAAACAAAAATCTATTTACTTTTTAAATAGGTTATCCTTTTTTTCAAATGGGGCTGCATGTTAGGATATTAGGATACAAGCCTTAACAAGCACTGCAAGTCCTCCAAGAGTGAGAGCCATTTCAGTGATGATACCATTTAGTGATGGCTCTCGCGGCCAAATATTGACGTTTGAATTAATTTTAATTCAAGTTCTAGTCGGATGCTAAACATTGCCGTGATTTAATTTTGCCAAGAGTACCAGAGCCAAACTAATACTCAAATGATCTTTTACATGCCACGTAATCATATGACATGCGTGTGTATCGAATTCAGACGGGATCGAACCCGCAATCTTGGGCTTACGAAGGGAGGGGTGGCCACGCTATCTCTAAGCCACTAAGCCGACATTGACGCTTATTGCCGTTGCACTTTGAAGCTGCACGAGTGTTACCGGCGACAAACTTCGAAATTTCGAAACCCTATTAAGTGACACCTGAGTTGGCATCCCCTCTCCAAACTTCTATACTACACCAACGGGAGGACACTAAGCCTCCACAAAATGTGCCAGGTCTTTGGTTGCAACATGTCTCGGATCCATGTCTCGAAGCCTTTATTTGAGAATCATTTGATAGAAAACAATTTTTAATTTTCAGGGTAACAAACGTACATAAGAACTTGTGTTTTACTTTAATTTTTGCTTTATGTATTGCTTAATTTTCCCACATTATATTACAGCTTATAATTTTGCCCTTTTTTTTATTGGTATTCGAGAAATATAGAATTTTGACCTTTGCAGAATTTTTGAAGTTATTCATGCAAAATCAACCCTGATCATAATTTTAGCTCCCAGAAAAAAATAAGCATAATCCACAAAAAAAATTCTTGACCACTGAACGTTTTAGGTGTATATTTCTATGTGTGAACAAAAAGCAAATGGACTTTTCTCATACATAGAGTAACAAGAATTTCAGCTTTGGTGTTCTATGAGGCACTTTTAAAAGTATATCGATATCGATTTATGACAGTGCGGCAATGATTTTAAGGCTGTGTCGAAAAAGAAATTGAAACAAGAAATTAATTCCTTGGTTTCTTATTCAAATAGGTCCGGCTTTAGTTCATTTTACAGCGATATATTAAGAAAAGAATGCTGTTGTAATCGCTTTGTGGAATGGCCTGCAAAGCATGCGTCGAAGCTACTTGCGCTCTAGTGTCAAAAACCCCTTTTAATTTGAACTGAATCAAAGTGTGTTTTTTGCCATATTTGTTTTGGAATAAGAATAGTCATATGCAAAAATGAAACGGGATGAAAAAACAACATTATATTTTGAAAAAAAACAAAAAAAGTGGACTGTGCATTGTCGTGTAAACACCACTGCTTTAGTCGATATTCTGGCGAAGCGAGACTTTGGCCATCAACACTTTAAAAACTAAGTAGTACTGACCTGTAATTGTTTGTACATTAAAAAATTTCTGAGGATAAACACTAGCATCAAAATAAAAGCATTGTTTTGATTTTGATGGAATTTCTTTTTTTTTTTGCGGTTGCTTTTTACCTTATTCTTCCTCAAAAAAACATTTGATCTACTTAAACAACAGTCACTGTAAACTTGTTTCATGAGTTGGAATGTTTCCGAAGCACTTTTACCAAGTTTTGCGTGAAATTTAATCACAGCTCTTTTCTCCATCTTAAAAAAATCAACATGAAAAAAATTTACTTATGCAATGAACGCTTGTCTTCTCTCACCTACGAAACGAAATGTGCACAACTTGTTGGCAGTATGTCATCAGACCATGGGCATTATGACACATGCACATTACCACTCATGGTGCCATTACAGGCTGCGTTCTGGGACGAGTATTAAAACTTATTTGCCGCACTGTGTATATGTATAGTTAATATTGTCCACTGTGTGTTAAAGATCGTTCTTATAACCATCACCTCTTGATTTAAAAGGGACAGAACTTGAATTTCTTATTTGAAATAGAATTATCTTTCACGCTACCGTAAGCCTGTCTTCTAAAGTGGATTTCCATAAACCCCATTTTTACTCAACAAAGTAAATATGCTTGCCGAATTTCACGTCTAAGCCTAATAGTTTAAAAAAAGGAAATTTATTTATCAATATGCCCCGTAACAATCTTTAGGAGTCAATTTCTGGAAGGCTCTTTCTTAGAGGATTTCAACGCAACAAATAAAAAATGCATACTTAATTTCATTACTGTAAATCTGGTAGATTGAAAACTGGAATTTTTCTTATCTCTACACCCCAGTTAACCCTCAAAAACCCCCATAGGAATTGCCTTATGCACAACTCACTCTTAATTGATGTCTACTCAACGAAAGAAACATGCTTACCAAAGTTCAAGCCTATAAGTCTAACAGTTCGAAAAGGGGAATATTTATCTAAAATACCCCTTAGCCCCTCGTAACCCCTTAAGGGTCGATTTTTGGGAAACCCTTTCTCAGTGGATCTATGCTCCCTGAAAGAAACATGCCAGTTAAATTTCTAGTCTAGAGTAAATCAATATCAAACTTCAAGGGTTAGGATTAAGATTTAATGGCTTAACATAGTTTCAAAGCGCCAATCTCCTCATTTATTTACTGATAATTCTTATTTTTTTCTATAAAAAAATTTATTTCTCAAAACATAAGAACCTATAATACAACAGTATAAAATAATTTACTGGCACCCACTCCTCTCTATGTTCTTACCACGTTAAGGTGAGAACTTTGAATTTCCTGAACATCAAACTCACTAGACCAGTGATTCCCAAAGTGGTCTATATGGACCCCTAGGGGTCTATGATGACTTTCAAGGGGTCCACGTAAGCGAAAAAATAACTTGGGGGTCCATGAAATGTAAATAGGGGTCTATGATAGTGGCTCTTATTAAACCAGACTGTGACTTTAATTTTAAAAGAAAATTTAATCAAGTGGAAACTAGATTTCCCCTGCAGATTTATTTCCTTAACAGATTTATTTCCTCAGTTCAATGAGGTTAGTTTACAGTTAAAAGGTGACAACATAAATTTTATTAAAACAAAAAATATTTCCGCATTTCTTTTCAGAATTAAGTTAAAGTATTATAGCATTGGAGGTCGTGAGTTTTCTCAATTTGTCACTTTAATCAACGTTCAGTATTTAAATGCCGTTTATTCAGAATTTGAAACTAGGTTTGAGAATGCTTTGACTTACCACAGTCACAATCAATTCATATGGTCACATTGAAAAAAAATGTATTCATATTACAATAGGAACTTATCGGAATAGGCACTAACGAAGATTATGGAGTAAATTTTAGAAATAGATGCAAGCAATTTTGCTTTAAAAAGATAAATCTATTAAGGAATATCGTAAGAAAATTTTTAATTGTTTTTCCTAGTGAGGAGTTTCAGCACTGTTGCCAATCTCCAAAAAAAAAGAAAAAGAGAAAGAATAATGGGGGAGGGGGGAATCACTGGTCACTACTAACAGAGAAGATTTAGGGTTAAACCTGAAAAGAGATTGATACCAAATGTTGAAAATCTGTTAGTGAAGAACCAGATTCATTCCTCCCATTAAAAGCATTTGTTTGTTGTTCAGTTACTTTACATATTAATTAAAATTGTAATCTAATTAATTAACATATGCTCTTTTTTAATTTTAAACACTATATAATACTGTGAGAAATATAATTCTTTTAAAGTAAGTAGGTCTATACTAGCTGCCAAGCAGACATTTAAGTTGATAAATTTGTAAAAATTCAATATTAGGATAAGCAGGGGTCTACCTTTAACCAAAAAACATGGCAAGGGGTCTATGTGGCAAAAATGTTTGGGAGCCTCTGCACTAGACGATGGATCGTTTGAAAGATGTACTTGAAATCATTACCTATCAATTGGAAGACTGTTATTCGAACAATCAAGTTATCGGAACACCTCTTGTTGCTCAATTAACTCGTTTGTGACTTTCAATAAAAATAAACTTGACATAAAAAAAAAATAATAATAACAACCTCATGTCAAACAGCATTTTGGAAATTCGACTACAGCCTAACAAGTGCTCTATTATCTAACATTCGGTACTAGAATCCAAAAAATAGAACTCTTTATCAGAGAGAAAAAAAGTTCCTATATTAAAACCATATTTTAATTTCTCTATCCTATAAAGCAATATTTCTCAACTGTCAGGCAATAACCTCATATCAAGCTCTGGTATTTCAGTAAAAAATCTTGGTACTTGGAAAAATATGTATAAATCTTCATGAACGGAATTTTATCATAAAATTTATTTTAATAAGCCCTGGGCAGCGGATTAGCAAAAATTAAGAACTTTGAAATACACGGTAACCTATTTCAATATATTCTACAAATTTCTCTCAATTCATTTTTCGCCATGCACTATGAGTCTCATATTTAATTAGGTATTTTATCACCGATTTGGAATTTATGTATAATATTTATTATACGTTGTTGTTGTGTGTTTTATATTGAGATGCATATGAAGACGAGAGAGGAAGGACAGAAACATGCATTACAAACACAAAAGAATATAGACTTTTTACTATAAATGATGATCCCAGCATACAACAGAAGGGGTGCGCTGCTTTCTATTCGAGACGGGAATCCATTTCAGGCGAAAGGCCGACTTCTATTCCCGAAGATTACATTCATGCCTTATTCGGGATTCGAACCCGAACCCACTCGGTAATAAGCCGAGGACGTAATAAATGTTAAAGAAATTTTTCAACATGAATATCTTTTCACATATAGGAGAAAAGCGGCTCATTCCTAACTCATCACAAGATATCCGGAACCATTAGGCCGACAGACTTGAAGTTTGGCACACATGTTTAATTTGCTGAACAGAGATCCACTAAGAATGCTTTTTACGGATGTGGACCCCAATAGAGTAGCGAAATCCTATGGGATTGTTTTTGATAAAAATATTCGCTCATGAGCTGTTAGACCTACAAATTAGAAATTCGAGAAGCAGAATTATTTTGCTGAGTGGGGATCTGTTAAAAATGAGTTTTTTTGCAAAAATCGAATCTTGGAGAGGAGTTATGGGAGCATGAAAGATAATATACTTCCGATTTAGAAATTTAAATCCGGTTCTTTTTGAATCAAAGTGTGTGGGCAATAAGGTTTTTATACAATCGAAAGCTTAATGCTAGGACTTAGATATGAGTAGCTTTACAAAAAAATCAGTGTATTTCCAAACAATATCAGGAAATATCCAGTGAAACGGATGGGTAACTGCTATGTTTATATATACAGTCAACTTTCGATAATTCAAACCTTCGATACGAACCTCTCGCTAATTTGAAGTATATGCTCATCCCCTAGAAAAACTTGATATTTAGAACTAAAACAATACGTTTTAGTATACTCAATATTTCGAAGTAAAATCTGTGGCTGGCTGGAACAGAATACGTGATAATTCGAAGTGATCTTTTAAAACTCTCGACAGTTCAAACACGCACTATCATGTAGAGTCCTGTAGCAAACAGGTTAGACCTTACATATTTTGGTTGTATAGTTTCTGCTTGTCTCTACTGTAACGTAGTCCCTTTGATGACCATCAGAGTACATTCCGATAACTCTGACAGATGCTAAAGTGTCACTAAACAAACTACGCAACTTTTTCCTTGAAAATCATGTTGATGCGAACATTTTTCAAGCTTCATTTATTATAGAAAAATCTATTAACAAAGTTAGATTGAATGCCATAAAATAAAACAAAAAAGGATAACAGATATTTTCGTCAAAAAAATGTATTATGTACAGTAATTCTTTTAATAATTGTTTTTAAAACATAAATGTATTCTATCAATACAGGACTTTTAACTTCTGTATATTTATACTGTATAGTATGTACTTTTTAAAAATACTTTAAAATAATTTTATACAAATGTGCAATTGTTGCTTTATTGCATAGTTTCAAATTTAAATGTGTTAGAAAAAAATTTCTCTTCGTGTATTTTGGGAGTTTTTTTTCCTACCCTCTTGATAATTCGAACTCATGATAATTCGAAGTTTTTCATTGGCCCCTTCAACTTCGAATAATTGAGAGTCGACTGTATATATGTCTTTCAACTACATTAACTTATACTGATTAATATTTCAAATTTTGGTCTTGATGTCTCACGTAAATATAGATAGTCTTAAATTAAGAGATTCGATGGATCTTTCTCCTGTCTATCACCCATTCCTTCCTTCCTTATTTTTAAAAACAGTCGGACAAATCTCTCATTAAGGACATCCGCCATCCGAATGGCATTTATTGCTAAGGTCTCAACAGCTCTGAGTGAGATTTTTCTCTAAAAAAAGGAACCCCGAAAACAGGAAATAACATTCCATTCTCCCCTCTTGCGTTACCAAGGGAGACACGACGCCGGCTCCGCACCAGCTCCCTTCCCTCGTGGCCTTACGAGTGATAGCACTTTCATATATATATTTGTATGATCCGGTTAGTGGCAATGTCGCATGCAGTGCTGTGTAATCACTGTGCATTCATTCATTCTTTCAAAAACCGGGGTAACCCCCCTCCCTAAGTGGCTCACTTGGTGTACTCCTCTCCTGTGCCCAATGAGGCATGGGCCTTTTTTTGAAAAGACCAATAAAGGCTATTCTGATTTCTCACGCTTGGTCTGCTTCTGGTTGGACCCCCCGCTATATATATAGAGCCCCCTTTCCGTTTGGATTTCCGATATGTATATGCGAGAACTTCTTTTTCACCGAGATGGAGCATATAGGGGACGGAGAATAATAAGAAAAGGATTTGTTTTAGGTCTGATTCTTCAACAGTAATACGTTATAACAGAGAAAAGCAGTGGCGTAACGTACACTCCAGCATCGTGGGGTTCTAGGGGGCCTAAAGCCTGACTGCCGCTAAGTACCTAACCATTGTGAAATCCAATTTGAGGACCCAAAACATGACTTTGCAGGAGACTACAAATGTTCTCCGTAATGCCAATGAGAGAAAGACTCAGAGCCAATTCGAATCTATGGCCCTTTTATAGTGTGAATGTAAATTTTTTTCTCAGATAAAGGTTAGTTGGAAGTTTTCCATTGTTTAATTTTGTTTATCCAGAAGCAGGAACATACATGGAATCTAATGTGTAATGTTTATTTGTTTTTCGATACGATTGACCTCGATAGTTGGGAAGCAGATTAGGCAATTGCGTTCTTTGGATTGTGGATTGGAGCACCCAGTGACAACTTAAGACTTCTTGATGCATTGGGCCCCTATGCAAAAGTTGATCTCATCTGCGACTCCTTTAAATTAGACACTAAACAGCATACGGTGTCAAATACTCGAACAGATGATAACCCCATAACAAATAAATTTTACGTAACTCTCCAATCTCACTCGAACAACTTCCGGTTTCCAACTAAATAAGTAATGATGGTGGTAGGCCTAGGCCCAGACATGGAGGCTGGACATGACATAATATGGCAATCTTGCCACTACTACCATTTGGCATATAGTTCTAAATTCTAGTTTTTCGGGGAATACTCGTATGTTCGTGAATAACATTTACTGATGAAAATTATTCGCATCATGATCTTATCGAGGCTGAATCGAGAACAAGAGAAGACCCCTTCCGAGGACGAGGTCCTGGACCCCTGCCCTATGGGCACATGTCTTAAACCGTTCCTACGAGTACCTATTCTGTCGCAAAAAATTATGTGGAGAGTTATTCGAATATTGCTGCCGTTAATATACAATTAATCCTTATCAAATGAGGAGAGGTAGAAATTTGAAAAGTGAACATTGATCAGGTGGCATCCGAATCACTTTATAAAGCTGAAAATACAAAGTCTACATTCAATATTAATTTTGTATAACTATTGAGCATATAGTTAATTTTTTTTTAAAAAAATTTAATTCCTCTAATTTGGTTATTAATCTTGAATTTTACAAATGTAAAACACATTCTGTGTGTGTGTGTGTGTGTGTGTGTGTGTGTATGTGTGTGTGTGTGTGTGTGTGTATGTGTGTGGTGTGTCTGTGTGTGTGTGTGTGTGTGGTGTGTGTGTGTGTGTGTGGTGTGTGTGTGTGTGTGTTACGGTTTTCACAGAAATACTCTGCATAAAAGAAATGGAAAAGAAAAGTAATTGTACAAGATTCATATGCACACATACACATTTTACAAAGATTGTAAACATAAATGTAGCATCAAAATGTAATGTTCTAAATGTGGCCCGATAAATAATTGATAATTTACAAACTTTCACTTTAATTTTGCCCAAAAGGTGAAAGTAGCAATATGTAGGCGAAACAAAGAGATAGAAAAACAATTTAACAATAAAAATAGGGGGGGGGATAAGAAAAATTTTTTAAAAAATCCCTTCTAGTTACAAGTATAATAAAAATAAAGCATATTCAATGAATAAGAGAAATAATACATGAGTCTCTATTCCTATGAGGTTACTTTTGCTTTCTATGTCTGCTTTTTTAAAAAGTCCAAACAACCACACATGATTCTTCACAAATTCCTTACATTTCTGATAGAACTGATAGTATATATAATGGCATGAGATATATATAAATTAATATATATGTATTAACAATAACTTTACGTTTAAAACAGCTGTACACGAAGAAAAGAAAATTTACAATTGGGGGCAATACAATAGAAATTAAAACTTATTATATGTGAAAAGTTCAAGAATATTTAAGAAATCTCAAAAATCTTGTAAACAACACTTTAATTACAACTGAATTGAGGTAACCATGACCAATATATTAGTTTTGTAACAACAGAGTCAAAAGGACAAGTATTTCCATTATAATAAATTTTGGGATTAAACTGTTTTTCCAGTTACTGTATAAAACAGTCCTTTTATAAAATAAAATTTTAATCTTTTTTTTAAAAGTTTTTTCAGTTCTAAACAACAGTTATGTTTCAAGGCACTACAAAATTGATGTTATTATAACATAAATTAACATTTATTCAATTTAATTCATTTTTCTAGAACATAACTTCCGTATTCGTATACCATAACACGATCAATATAAATCATACTAGTTATTAAATTACATTATGAAATCATATTTCTTAGATCTTAAATATATCTGATAAACATTCTTGCCCTCCCCCTCCCCCCGCCCAAATCAAGCATTTTGTGTATATTATATGTAATAGGCAAAGCAACCAAAACGCAATTTAATTTTATTCAATATATGCGTGTATCAGACTCATTAAACCTATATGTATCGAGCTCTATGTACCATTTTTGCCAACCTATCTATATCATACTCATCAGCCTATGTAGCATATCCCAAACTATATTGGGCAGTGGCGCAAACTAGGGGGAGTCCTGGGGGTCCGGACCTCCCCTCCCAGAGCCCTTGATTTTTTTCCCGATTGATTATAATTCTATGTATATAGTACGTAAAAATTGATTAAGTATTTGTTTTAATAGTTAATTTTATTAATTAATGCTAATTATTCATTTATTAATTCATTTTTTACTGTTTTTTGTTCCCGAAAATCGACCAAATTAAAAGAATATGTTGGAGGCGTATTGAAGCATGGTACGAGAACAGTGGACTTTCGACCTTGGACTCCCCCCCCCTGAAAAATTCCTGTGTGCGCTACTGATATAGGGTAATATATATAATGCACTTATCAACTTAAGTACATTATACATATTACCCTATAAGTATTACATTCAGCAATCTATGTATCAAACTACGTGTACCATTCTCCTTAACCAACGCATGTACCATACGTATTCGATTAAATATACCATATTCAGCAACTTCTCTATGTATTTCACATTTATTAATTCATTTGTAACGCATCCTACTTGTATTACTCTCATAATAATATACGAATAATATGATAAAATCTGCGAGTATTACCTATTGCATGTATGAGTTCATAACCTACATGCTTCATACTCACACTCATGATTTCATGAGTGAAATTTAATGAAATCATGCTTATTCATCTGATTTAAAGTTACTTCACTTTGAACCAGATCCCTCAAAATGACTTTAATTCCAGGCATCGATGACTCGGAAAATTCCGGAAAAGCTACCGAACCACTCGACCTTCCTTCCCCCCGTTGCTCGGCGATGACACGGCACGCACACGCCACACGGCGGTCGATCCGCCTACTTCTTTTCTATCGACCTTCCCCCGACGTGTCGAGATCGAGCCTCGGGGTTACAAATCATCACTCCGATCTCTCGCCGTCTTTTGTCATTCAAATTTCCAAAAGTGCGGTTGAGTGTGACCCGAGCCGCTTTTTGGAAGAAAAAAAAAAGGGGGGGGGGATAAATTATTTAAAGGCTGGACTCTAATTGTGCCGGTCGTGTGTTTGCTGTCGTCAGTTTTTCTTTGTTGCACACACCCTACTGTCTAAAGACATTGATGAATGAACAAACTGTGCATTTTCTATTTCGATAATTTTTCCCACCCGTGTTTGGTGTATGGGAAAGCACTTTTCAATTATATTATTCTTGTAAAGTGAGTGAGTTATGAAATCGTCCGGTTAATGTGCAAATTTTTACAATATTATGGAAGGGTTCATGGGTGGAGTACGAACAGTGGTTTAAAATTAATTGTTATTTAGAGGGAGATGTACAAGAGGGTTATTTGAGTTTTGAAGATAATGGAGAGTAAAATATTTATAAATTCACTTTTTACTCAAAACGCAGAGTGTTGTATATATATATATATATATAATATATATTTAAGTTGGATGAAATTTGTATACAAATTATTCACCTTTCAAAAAAAACATACATATATCAATTATAATTCTTATTTTATTTTTATTTTAAAAAATTCAAGGGTAGTTTAGGGTTTTACCATTAAAAGTCTTTATTGTAAAACAAAGTATGGGGAGAGGGTATTCCCGATTGGATCTAAAGAGAATGTCAGTCTGCTATGATTTAATCGACATCTTCATCTGAAGCTAGACCCGGGATATCATCATTTTTTCAACTGAACGTCGGTAATGATATGAATGAATAGGGATATATTTTGAATACAGTTGAAGCGCAACACAACTAATCTCACCATTAAATTTTCCTAAAATTTTTTTAGAGATCTTATGCAAAAAAAATTGGAACGTGCAGTTAGTTTCAGTTCTGTATAAATTTTGGGAAATGAACATGACCTCGTTAAAGAAGCAGAATCAAAAAATAAATAAATAAATGAAGTTATGAAAAATGACATAAAAAATAAAATGAGCCTCATAATGAAATGTAAAAATAAAAAATAAGAAGAGCCCTGCAAGTTTCAATATTAATAGATCTTTTCTAAAAAAGAAACCGAGATGTGGAGTATAAAGCGATAATAATAAAATTTCTAAAAGTAATTAAAAAACAACTCAACATACAAATTTTAAAAAACACATACAATACAAGCTCTATTCAAATCTTAAGATTTGATATAGTTAAAAATAAGCAATAAGGAAGTAATCTTGGTATACAACTCTGCCTACTTCTTCTGCTTATATATATATATGTGTGTACCAAATGGGCAAAAAAACCGTAAAAACTTTAAAAATTTATAAAAACCCAGAAAATTAAACAAAATTGAAAACGGATTGCAGGATTAGAATCGATAAGTCACTATATTTTTTTTAAGATAAGAAGAAAAAAAATTCAAAAAACACCCGATAGGGGGCGTTTTGTACATAAGAGAAAGAAAAGACTCACAAATAACAGAAGTAACGTTACCAAATCATTTATTACTGCAGCATGCGCTCCACATATCCACCACCAGAAGGGATGGCACATTCCAAGTAAATCACAAATCCAGCAACGGCAGAGTGCAGAATGTCCGCCTGTATACATGACAGCTCTCGGTGGATCGCATCTTTCAATTCCGACAGATTGGATGGACGGGATGAAAATACCCGGGAATTTTCATATCCCCATCTCCAAAAGTCTATCGGAGTCAGATCTGGAGACCGAGGAAGCCATGTAAATTTGCAACGTTTGATAATGATTCTTAGACTGGGTCTTCCGGATCTTACACGATCCTCGAGCTATCCAGTTTCAAATCGCTGAACAAACTTTATGAGGCTCACCACTGTTAAAGTCCCTTTTCCAGTCTTCACATTTTTCTGAAGTCGGAATTTACGCAGTGAACAGTCGCTAATTCCTTGTTCATGAAAAACAGCTTCACCAACAAAGCTTTGTCTTTCTGGCTCAGCATCCTTGTTCACTTTGTTGGCAGTAAACGTAGAGTTATAGATCTGGATCAAGAGCATCATTATTTGTAATCACCTGTCTTATTTGCATATTTCCAACTCAATCGTTTGTACGAGCGCCATCTGTCGGCAGTTTTTTTTTCTTATCTTAAAAAAATCCCGTGACTTATCGATGCTAAACCTGCAAACCATTTTTTTATTTTGTTTTATTTTCCGGGTTTTATAAAGTTTTAAAGTTTGTTCGGACTTTTTGCCCACTCCGTATATATGTTTATATAAACTAATCAACTATTCTATGAAAGCAAACATTAAAATTAAAACGAAGTAGCTTATGTAGAGAAACAAGTCAGCGTCTTAAATCAAAATAATATTATTTAAATGGGGAATAAATTTTTTTATTCCATTGCTACAACCTAAAGTTCCAAATATGGTACGTTGAAACAGAAATAGTGTTTTCTCCTACCTTATATGGTAAGTTGAAGACACGGTAGTGTTAAAAACAATATTTCAAATTGACAACTTAACTGACTCAGACATTACTTAAAATTCATCTCAGAAATTGAAATTTATTAGAAAATTAAAATATCAGCTTATTTTTTATTATTAATTTCCATTTTCGAAATTTATAACTAATTCTACCTCCCCACACACTCATTAATTTTCAAATCTCATTTAAAAAAGATATATCAATGCTTGGGCTTTATACGAAGCATATGAGAACCTCTGATATTCAACGACAAAGAAAAAAAATTCAAATTACTGTCGCCATGAGTGATCGGTTTGGCAAATGTCTCGCTTTTAAAGTAGTTCGTAAGTGGCATCGATCTTAATAAGTAATGAAGTTGTAAGAAGCATCGACCAGTCAAAGGCCACATTTTGACACGTTGTAATTTGCCTTTTTAACACGTCAGCGCCATATGTTTTCCCGTAATAAGAGGTTTCATTTATGAAACAAGCGAGCTCTTTCAATGTGTCAAGAGTTCGTTATCGAAGTCGCTTGATCTTATCGATTATAATCGATTCACATTACATCGATATTTACTAAATAAGATCACAAACGTTACTCACACACATAATATGAAACGTTGTTTCCTTTTCATTTTTGTAACAATGAAGTATACAAAAGTAAAAGAGAAATGCAACTGTGTACATTTTATCGAAATCGATCCTCGAATATGAAAGTATGATAAAATAGATTTGTTTAAAAGATAACTTTTTAATTAGAAACAAAAGTAATTCGCAAGCATGCAAATTGGTAAAATTCCATAAATAGGAGATATTACACTTTATGACACGCGCAACGTACAGCATCACAAACCCCGCATCGCGGTGGGTTCAGAATTCTAGGGGGCCCAAAGCTTGACTGGCGCCATTATGTTATGATTTTGCAACCATTTGTAAAATCCGGCTTGGGACCCCAAACTTGACTTTGCAGGTGGTTCCTAATATTCTCCGCTACACCACTGCTTTATTAATAAATAATTCAAGATAAACTTGACTGGGCCCCTCAGGGGGCTCACCTTCTTTAGGTGAGTACGGGTGTCACAATCCCGAGGTACCCTAGTGATCTTTTCCTTTTCCCAAGGGGTTTACTGTCTTTGGTAAACACGGGCTTCACAATCCCGGGATACCCTAGTTATCTTTCTCTATTTTCGACCCTCTTTCTTGTCATCCAATTAAATCCTTCTTTCTTTTCCCGTCGAGACCACAGACCTGTAATTAAGAGAAAAAAACATGTTAATAATAAATAGTTTACATATTTCATCAAATGTATTTACATTAAAAAAAAAAATGTTTTGCGCAGTTTGGCCGAAACCCCAGTTGCCCCCCGCAGTTGCGCCATTAAACCCCAAAATCACTCACTCACTCATAAACTTGACTGGGACTTTTTCAAACATTAAAAGCAATTGACTGGGAATTTACACAAAAAAGGTATTTAAATAAATTGAAATCGTCCAACAATAATATGGTTCAACTAAATTGTGTGAATTGAACCATAAACGTTAATAAACTAAAATGACGATATGAGAGCTTTAGGGAGTTTCTTATGTAAAATCTGCTAGTTTTTAATATTTATTTTTTATTTCACTAGTTGGGATTTTTGGATAAACTCGACTACAACCTAGACTGTATCTCACTCTCCTAATGTATTGCATATACACGCGTTAATGTGTATATTATTTCTTTCTTAAAAATAAAAAAATCATGTCGTATAGATTCATATTACATACAAATCGTAAGAGGAAATCACTCAGTAAAGTATCGTAGTTCAACAGTGCAAAAGTTATTACCTGGAGTGAATAAACTAATTATGCTAAAAGAAAAATTAGGCTATTTTTATTGCAATATTCGAAATTATTCGTTATGTTAGTAAGCCTTCCTTAATATAGGTACACAATGTGAAAATGAAAATGCAGCTCCAAATGCAGTGGCATTCGCAAGGGAGGAGTTTGTGTATTTTAACCCCTCTCATAGACCAACAAATTTTTTTATTTTATCATGAAGATAACATCTCGGTACTTTCCACTACATTTTTTTGGAAACTGTAACTCCTCCTTTGAAAGTAATCCGTGTATGCCACAAAACAAATACGAGTAAAAAGAGAGAAAAAATACGCGCACTTTGCAGGATAGACACAGCATACGAGCGATTCGGCAAGTGTCCAGCTTAGATAAATACGATATCAAAAAAGTGAGGAATAAAGATTTCCCAGATGGAAATATTTCTGATTGGCTTTAACTATTTCATCTCCGTCATTCTCAGCATAAACCACTGACTAGTTGTTTCTCGATAATTTATGTTATTTTTGCAATACGCTGAGGGAAAACAGCATTTATTGTTGTAAAAGGAATATTGGGTAGGTTTCTATCAATGGATTCAATCCCAGCAGACAGATAGCTTGCAAGAGGATGGACAAGTTAATCTGTTTGTCGTATCGTAACGGACAGTCATCCATACACGTCCACGGAGCACCGATAGTGGTGCAATTTTTTTACTATTATTTTTTTATTTGCTACTTTTAAAGGGTAAATACAGCCAGATAGAAGAAAGCACACTTGGAACGAAGCATTTTCTGGAAAACATTGAGGGTCTCGGAATCCATTTTCATAGAACTGTTGCAACATATGCAAGTTATCCAAGTTGCTTTCATATTGATCAGGACAATAAACCATTGATTGTCCGTGATAAGTTTCTTTACACAGGTATTGATCTAAAGATGTAGAATGAAGCTTACTAGGGACTGCTAGCTAGGGGCAAACTTCAAATTGTTACGTCCTAGTTCCCTTGAAATATTCTCAAAATCTCATCGAAGAGATTTTTTTTTCATTTTCTCGTATTGCAACCATTTTCTGAAACCAATTCTTCGCATTGCAACCACAACCAAAGCCCTCATATTTTTGCAATGGCTTTTCGCATACAGGCTTATTAAAAAAACAAATTATCCATTCAGTTACTTTCGTAAATATTTTGTTTCATTTCTTCATTTTGTTTCATTTTGTTCATTATGTATTTTGCCTTTTTGTTTGAATATATTATTAGTAGTAAGAGATATCGCTATTTCAGACAAAAAAATGTTCTATTTTCAACTAGTAAAAGTTAGGTCGATAGAAGTTTTACATCAACATACAATGACAAGTTTTGTGTAATAATCACAAGAAATTTTTGAAAAAAATCTGTACATGTTTCTTAAACATACAGGAATTATCAACACAGGAAAGATCACTTATGAAGATACTACTACATTTAAAGGTTGATTAATTATTAAGAACTGCAAAAACATCGACACACCACAAAAATTCCTTATGGCTATACCTACCACAGACCATAAGAATAACCACAAAAAGCAACTAAATTTGATTCCATAAAACGAATTTCAAACAATTAATGAAAAAAAAATTACATCATTATGCAAATAATACTGAAATAAATATTAGTTGTACAGATTAATTACATGAGCTAAAACTTGATGATAAAGCAAAATTACTATCTGATACCACATCCTTCAATAACATTCATGTCACATTCTTTTGACCATCTTTGCAACCACAATGACCCTAAATTGTTTCGATTGTTTGCAATGATGACTATAATGATGAATTTTGTGAAAATGATATTTGTAATTTAGTCACCAGATAGATCGGAAAGTTTTATCATCATCTAACAAAAAACAAAGGAATTGCATATTAATTTTCCGAGTTGCAAAAGAGATGAACCAAGTATATAAAATAATGGTAATTTTTTTCAGAAAATGTCCGTCGGTTTTTAATAACGTAGGCATAGAGAGTTTTCTTTAACAGGGGAAAATCACAGTTTATTTTAATGTTTAACACATTGCGCATTAATGAATAAAAACTCTGACTTCTCTCTTTAAGAAAATTAATTTTCTGTGTTTAAAAATATTTTTAAAATACGTATAATAAAACTGATTTAAAGTAAAGTATGATTTTTGAAGTATTGTTTTCTTTAACTGATAAATTGTAGCATGATTAAAAATATGTACAAATACACGTGTAAATTAATTGTTTCGTTTAAAGATAACTTTATTAAAATTTTTAATTCGATTAATTTTTTTAATGATACACATTTTCTGGGATATGAGCATTATCTTGGAGAGAATAGAAGCTTCCTTAACACATTGACTCAAAAATCAGTTCGGAAAATGCATTCATTATAATCTATACCAGCATACCCAGGGAAAAGAGAATTATAAGTGTAATAAATTAACATTCTCTGCGTAGTTGAGACACCTGGAGCACAAAGTAATGCTACTAGTGAGTAAATTACATTAATATTTTGTGTGTTAAAATTTTTAAATATAAAACAATACTTTTTAATTGTCTCTCCATGACGTATTTATAACAATTCATCTATTTTAAATATTGTATAAAGATTATTTTCTTCTGGGATAGAATGGGTTTCATCCAGCGGAGTAAAGGAGAATATGGAGACCCCTCCCCCTGCAAAGTCAGAATTTGCCTTTAATATTTTAGAAATTGGTGAAATATGTACTCAGTCATGGGCCCCTTAAAATTCAGGCCCCCTCCGTGATGCGGAGATGCACGTTACACTACTTGGTTCCCAAAAGACCTTAATACAAGGGGTGATCAAATGAAAAGGTACGAAACGACACGGTGGGTACAAATATAGACTTTATTCAAAATATACACCATAGGCCTGAGCACAATGATCCCACTGATGAACAAGCCGCAGGATTCCTTGTTCCCAGAATTCCTGTGGCTGTGACGAAACCCAGTCCTTCACAGTGTCCTTGAGTACGTCGTCCGAGTTGAAGCGCTTTCCTTTCAGGTGTTTCTTCAGTGGACCAAACACATGGAAATCGCAGGGTGACATGTCCGGACTGTAGGACGGATGGTCCAACGTCTCCCATTGGAACTTGTCCAGTTCCATTTGTGTGACTCTGGAGACGTGTGGACGCGCGTTATCATGGAGCAGAACCACACCCTCCGTGAGCAGCCCCGGTCTTTTGTTCTTGATGGACCTGCGTAGGCGTCGGAGTGTCTCACAGTACACATCGGAGTTAATGCTTTTT
>BMAO01036655.1:0-34961 GCA_019973975.1 Trichonephila clavata | reverse complement strand
ATTTCAAAATCCACCGCACACTAACAAGTTATTCTCTAATTTCTATTTAAAGAGTGCTCACAATACCTGTACTCTTGTGAAGTCGAAGTCCTACTGTTGAGGCCTTGAGCACTAATACTTGATGGGATCAAATCCTATCCGATTGATCCTCACTGGGAAATCTTCAATACATACTTTTGTAAACTTAGATCCGCACTGCAATAACTCACGATCCTCCACTCACTAACTCTCAAAACTCGCGAATACAGAATTTATATAATGAACTTAATTTGCATAATCACGTTTTCTTACCTTTGGTGAAAGTTGGTTGAGAAAAATACTTATCTAAAAGAGTCCCCAAGGTATTAGTATGAGCCGCATATAGAACCGTCACAAATTTCAAAATAATCAAATTAGCACCTAGATATATAATGGTGTTCAAAATTAAGAGAATTTTCAGATTTGGTTGACTATCTCTAGAACTACTGGGCAGATTTTAATGTGAATTTGTTTTGTATTTAGGGTTGATATAATACAAAAGAATAAACATTCAACATTTAAAAACACTCACATGATCATATGTAACGGTCCCCTCTTACATATATACGAGCCACTCACTATCACTTTATTCTGAAAATAAGGGAATTAGCAAGCTCTTGTGACAATTGGTCCCACTCATTCGGCAATGCTGTTTTCAAGCCTTTGATGGTTTTTTGAGAGGAAGTGCGAGTTTAAATTGTCCACCTCAGATCAAAAATTAAGAAATGCTCTAAATCCCATACTAACATTTTCATATTTTACTTCACTATTATAATTTTGGAATAAGAAGAAAACTTCCATTTTAAGCTTCCAGACACTTAAACATCATCAAAAGAGTTTTCTGGATATAATTATATTAAAATATTACCAAAGGTAATTTATTTTTCCTGTCTGCTGATAAAATTTTAAGAAAGGCTGCTCTTGTTAGAAGGAATTTAATTAAAAAATACATTCCTTTTACAAATTTTAGCCGACTCAATTTTTCTTTAAATATGTAGAGTTATCAAATGCATTATTTATCTATCTAACACCCGTGCTTGGCTTCTTGACCATTTGACGCCGAGCCTCCCAATACCGACTGACGACGTCGTCAGTCGGTCATCCATCCTTACATGGTCACAAAGCGGGCAGGCCTCGTCAGCAGTCAGGCCAAGCCAGTGGAAGTATATTCCCTAAAAGTCATGTCCGGTGGATAGGCGCAAGCGGGCAGCAGCGTCGGCTCTCTCCAGGTGCCTCGGAATAGATCCCACAGTGGACAGGGTTTCCCATTACTTTCCAAGGGTCTTGGCTTTTTGGATCACGGCAGTACATTTGTCAATGTATGTGGAAATAATGTTCTTTGCTCTTCTGAGGGGTAAGAGGACTTCCGGGTGAGACAACTCGGCTCCTTGCTTGGATTTTTTGTCGACCCTCTCATCGCAGGGATCCCAACATGACTGTAGGCCCGCTGTAAGGCCATAGCCAGCCACATGAAATGAACTCCGTAATTTTTGTACGGCACTGAATTGTGTGGTAATAAATGGGCTCATGTATAGTAGCTTTATAGTGTTATATTCTTTTAAGTACGTTTGAGTTTTGTTTCAATAACAAAACAAAAAAAAAGCAATACGCATCCTGGGCATTCCTCGAGCTACACGTGCTTTCCGGGTGGTGCTCAATGTGTAACAGTGATCGCCGTTATACGAGCCTCCAAGAAATAGCCACAAGTTTTGAATTAGACCTCAGGATTCTGAAGCTTCTGAATAATATGAAGAACAGGTAAATTAAGGAACAGATTGAAAAGCAGTTCTTTAGAATGGGGTAGGAACGAAATAGATAAAATCAATTCATCTAAAGAATAGAAATTCCTATATCTACTCACCTTTCCCACAGCACCAGAGAGGAAGAAATGAGAAAATATTGTGCAGGCGTTTCAGCCATCGTAAATTTTAACAAAAACTCTTAGTGGTGAAACGTTGTATATTTTGTGTTCATCCGTGATTATTTGATCAAAAGTTTATTTAATTCAATGTTTCTTGACCCTCGGTTTAAGATCATAATGTCTGAAGAAAATATCCAAAGTTAAGGGGACACAATACGATTTAATTGACAAAAATCTGTCAAAAAATCAAATCTAATTTTCTTTAGCCTAAATTATTTTTTATATGCTTTTCTATAATCTCACAAAATTTGAAATTTTCTACGTTTAAAAAACGCAGAGTTGCGATAATTTTAAGTTCGTTTTTATTCATATCCCAAAGCAAAATCAAAACTTTAAACTGACTTATTTTAGACAGATAAAATAACTAGTTTGTGTAATCATTTAAAATGCTAAGTTTTTTTTAGCAACCTTTTATAAGTTTTACTTGTATGTAACGGAATCTTTGAACTTAATTAGATTAATTCGACATTTTTGCTCACTTATCTAGGACCGATGACAATAAAATAATTTAATAATTTTGTTGTATTGTCCTGGTCAGGATTAACGATTTCCCATTTTCAGATTCCATTCCACACCTGGAGAATGATTTCAGATCCCATTTCCAGATTTCATGACTAATTTTAGATTTAGCGAGTAAAAAATTAAGTTACAACTTAGTTCGATTAATTAGAAAAAAAGGGTGGTTTTTAGTTTTTTTATAAACCATAATTTATTTCTAATGTGTAAAATGCTTGAATATTTTTTTCTGACTATTGTTAATAATGCGTGTAATAAAACATGGTATCTATTTTTTAAACAAAGCAATACTTATTTTTTTTTAATAATTGAATTTAGAATTTATCTATTTTTTTCAGGAATTTGCACTAAGAATTCATGAAAAGCCAATAACGTTATCAGAAAACCCGTATTAACTTTTGTTATACATAGTTTGCGTGCTTGTAAATCAAACTTCATACGTGCATGTCGATTTTTGTAGGAGGAGTAGCATTTTAAAATCACTTCATAAATTTAAAGTTTTTTCCATTAAAAATTAAATAAATGGTTTGTTTATGAAATTTTGAGTACAAAATCTGTTTTACATAATATATATTCATAGTGGGCAACCAAACACAACCTTGGAAAATCATTACATTTTTTAAAAATGTATAAATCGTACCATGTAAAAGAATCTGATTACATGGGGAACCCAATTTTAAATATAATTCAAATTTTAATTTATTTCCCTTATCTTCAAGCAGTCACACAGCATATAAACCAAAAACTATGTGGAATATTTTGTAGAACAAGCTTCTAAATTTTAGCCTATGTATTGGAATTATTCGAAAAACATAATAGAAGCAGAAAACTACATAAATGATTAATTGCTACCAAGAAGGGGCCGTGGTAGCCTAAAGGTCAAGGTTACGGACTCATGGCTGGTATACAGGGACGTCTTAAGGAATGGACCAACTGGACCCGGCCCAGAGCCTAGGCGCAATTAGGGTCTACTCTCATTCTGGACTCAGCCTTCAGAAGATCATAATTCGAATAATTTCAAAGGTCAAATGTTATATTCAGTTGTATTCTCTGAAAAACTGGGAATTTCTGACGATATGTCAACAGGCTACATGGGATGAGGCTTAGGAATACCCCCATACACCATCATTACTGATTCAGTCAAAAGACGGCAGTCAGTCGAGCTGGTATATGTGATTGTAAATCATGCACATTTATTTGTTTCGGGTTAATGTTTATACGAGTATTTGACAACGTATGTTATGTTCTGTTTACTTTTAAGGATCCTAAGGGGCCTGCATTTGTGTAGGGGCCCAGGGCCTCAAAAAGCCTTATAAGATGTATCTGGTGGTATGTCATGAGTTTGAGCCTAATACCGCTGAAGACCCGCCGTGCAGAGGAGATCGATGCACTTTATGTATGTCGAAGCTCAAACTTCCTCTCTTAGGTGTGGTGAGGAAGTTAGAAGAGGGGGGTAGATCAGGTGTCGTCCTCGTCACTTGACGAGGGTTCAAAATTATGAGGCCCGTCCCCAATAGCCCTCGCGCAGCTTTGTAGTGCGATGTAAATATAACCCCCCCCCCTTGCCCAAAAAGTGAAGATCCTTTCAAATGGTAGAGAAAATATATTGTTGTATGTATCCAAGTAGAACTAAAATATTTCGTGAACGCTTTCCTATCACAGCTAATTCAGTTCCTTGTGAAATTGTTTCTTTTTTCTTCTCTCTAGATTGAGACAAATTTTAAACGAAAGAAGATTCAACTTTTTTATATGGTTAAAGGGAATTAGTTCATAAATTATTAAAATAATCAATTGTAATAAAAAAAATTGAAATTGTTATATAAATGCTTGACTGGTAAGTTTTTCAAAATATTCTTATATCCATATTTTTTTTTTAATTTTATATCTTAAACTAATTATTTTAGTGCGTACGAGTATGTAATATACATCTTGTATAAACTGAACTATTCTTTTTTCGTCAATATATAAATTCCATTTATTGTTAATTTTTATTTAAATTGAGAGGTTCAGTATCGTGTGTGTGTGTGTGAGAGAGGGGGGGGGGAGTGAGTGAGTGAAAATGCTATGTACTCTATCTGGTGTTAATATGTTAATTTAATTTCAAATTATAAAAGTATGATTCGTTCAAAAATTCAATCGACTTCATTTTCCTCAGATATGCAGAACAATCACAATTATATATGTGTGAAGTGATACTTTTGTTTTTGTGTGCATGAATACATTTGAGCTTTCCCTCCAAGAACTTAAAGAACAGACGAGTTAAGAAACTGGTCAAATAACAGTTCTTTAAAAAGGAATCGTAGCAGGTAAGAATAATTCATCCATCTCAAAGGACAAAAATTCCTCTCCCTATCGTGTTATACTGAACATGTAACCTAAAAAAAATGATCAGATGATAATTTTTCTTAAATATATTGAAATGAAGCCCAGTGGCTGAGTGTAGTGTTTTGCGTTTTCACGCCACAGATCTGAGGTTTAAATCCCAAGCCCCCTTCAGTGGGTCGATAAATGAGTTCTAAGCTTGTTTGGGAACTGAACACTGGGGTTTTGCGTCAGGCCAGAAACATCTACACATGCACCCCAGCGCCTAAGGTCACGTAAACTGAGATGGGCACGGTAGGCCTTGGTCCTCATCGGCTGTTGCACCACTGAGTTCAGTACATAGTAAAATAGATTCGTATTTAAAAGAAAGATAGATTGATGGTCATAAGAAATAACACACACACTCACAAAAGAACAAATGAATTTCTTAGGAGAAAAAACAAGTGATTTAAAGAAACAACAGGAAAACTATAGTCAAATTGTAAAAAAGTATTGTTTTATTTTAATTTTTTAATTGGTTTTAATTTTTTTTAATTTGAATTTTCCGAATCATTTAAGTGAAACTGTTAATAAAGAAAGAAACATATTAACAGAAATCCATACATTAATGAGTTTTTATCATGCAGCAATATCAACTTTCTCTGTATTTTTTGCTAACTGACACAATATTACGCATATAACATCGTAAAACTTATACTATAGGCATATTAAAATAGTGATCCAGACTTTAAGTTTGAAATGGAGCTTATCCTCTGTTGGACAGAACTCGCGACCTATATGGATTCGTAAGCATGAAGCATATCATAAGACAAAAGTGATCACCCCTGTCCGGAGGCTGTTATTGGCTTATGTAGATCTCACCACTACACTACTCCCCAGTGGGTCGGTGAATAGGTGAACGAACGATACATTTGTTATGGCGAGCAGGTGTAGCGTGTGAGTTGGTGGTACTGCGTCAAGCGAGTCTGGCGACTTTTGATTGCTCGTTTTGCGGGTAGATGGCGCCATGACAGATCAGTTGCCTTTTTTCGTAATTCTGTCAGGGTCACCAATGAATTGGCGCTTATCTGGTAGGACAGAACCTGCGGCCTATGGATACGTGAGCACGTAACATACCACTAAACAAAAGTGATCACCCCTGTCTGGAGGCTGTTATTGGCTTTTGAATCCGTAGGTCATGGGTTCTGTTCTTCGGATTTGTTACAAGTTAATGAATTTAAAATTATTTGAAAAATAGGTCATAATAAATTTTTAAACAGTTTAAAAAATCATGTCAAAATAACTTTATCACTTCGACACTCAAAACTTGCTAATAAATATTTAAAGAAAAATAAGTTTGCTTAAAGTGAGCAACGAAATTTGTGAGGTTTTTCTTACTTTTTAGTATAATATTTTTCAAATAGCTGTATAATGAATTAAACGAAGCTCAAACGCTCTTCTGATCATTCTGCTATTTTATCGATGACAACACCGTACACAACTTTTTCCGTTTGTATTAAATATTAAGGTCCGGAAAGGTTTATAACAAAATTATTACGACCCATCTATCTCTCAGACATGTTTCCAAAATAATTTTAAATTTCTTATCGATAAATAATATGAAAATTTTTCCAGGAGATCGTTTGGTTTCGAGGGATCTAAGAATTCCATAAAAAGAAACGTTATCCGTTTAGATAATAGAATAAGGATTCTCATTCTGATGAATAGATTTTATAGCATGAGATCAATATCGCATGAAGAGGTATTTCCTATAAATCTCTTTAAAATAATCTCTAAGGGATCGTACCACCATTTAATACATTATAATTAACTGCCTTTTGACTTTATCGAGTTAACTGCAACCGTTGAGTTTTTTTGTTTTTCTTTTCATCAGCTGCTTTTCCGAAACTAA
The DNA here is from genome assembly GCA_019973975.1 of Trichonephila clavata. Classification (NCBI taxonomy): domain Eukaryota; kingdom Metazoa; phylum Arthropoda; class Arachnida; order Araneae; family Nephilidae; genus Trichonephila; species Trichonephila clavata. Next base: position 28,293 of record BMAO01036655.1, on the reverse strand, counting down.
AATCAATTTTCAGTAGTCGGCAAAAATATCTCACTTGTTATGAATGGCCGGACCAGAATGATATACATATTCCTATTTTATGCGTTGTTGAAAGGTTATATCTGATATTTTATAACCATTCTCTGCGCACTTTTCTTATTTTGTGCGTCGATTACAACCGCCAATTCCAGTTTCTTTCCATTTTGAACTATGGCTGCTAACACAAGTGTTTCATTTATTTCTCTGAGTTGTGTTTAGTATTATGTGTTGAACTTGCTACCCACGCTTATTTAAGTTATATTTTCTTCAGCTTCTCTATGGGGACTTGTTTTGGATGTATCAAAAAGCCAAGCATGAGGTAAAATTCTTCCTTTTTAATCTAATCGTTTTTAACATTGACAAATTCTTTCACACTTCGTTACTTTTAAGTTTAATTTGTTTATTTTCATGTTTGTAAGAAGACAACACTTATGGATCGTTATGTATAAATTTAAAAGTTTGTTGTGTTAATTCATATTGATGTTTTGGCACTATTAATTATTTGTTTACATTGAAATCATAAGTAAAATGACTTTCATTTTGAAAAATATCTTCATTCACATTCAGTTTTATTTTATATTCTTCAATTATTGTATTGTGAATATTCATTCATTGCAATGAAAATACAAATATATTTTTAAACAGATCCTTTGTATTTATAGATTTCTTTTTAATATATTTTTGCAGTTTTCAAATTTGCTAATTCATTTCTTATATTATATATTGTCATTATGTAATTTTGTCACATTATCAGTGATTGTAATTCATGAAATTATTTAATTTTATATACTTTATGGAACAAATATCAAATAAAGATTGTATAATTTAAATTATAAAAGTTCCTTCAGACTTATGAAATACCGAATATTTTTAATTTAATGAATTTAACTGTATAAATTTTTTCATATTACAATTCTATAACTAGGTATACATTTGCAGGAAACCAACAAGCAGAAGGAAATTTTTCAGAGTTGGAAATGCTAAGGAGGTATTTGAGTATTGCATTAAATTACATTAAAATTTTTTAGAGAATACTTTATACATCAGTTTGTTAGAATTACTTAAATGCTACTTAACCATGTTATGCATGTATTTTGTATAGGAAATGTGATGCACACAATTGATAACTATCTATTAACAACTATTAATTGAAATGACAATATGTGCTTGTTTTGTCTGGAATTAAGTTACATAAAATTTACTTTGGTTTAATATACCTATTGGTTTTCTGTTGGAAAATTATTATTCTTATTTACATTATTTTGTAAAATATTCAATTCTGAGGTTGAAAAATTTGAACTTTTTAAAATATATATTGATGTGAAGCTGAAATATAAAGATTTAGTTCAAAATTAAATGATATTTTTTTAGAAAATAACTCTGGATTATAAATCTTGTGTATGTGTGTTTTAAATGTTTTCTGTATATTTAAGTTTCTCTTTTTTTTATTTTGTTATTAAGTGTTTTCTTTTAAGCTAGTATTAGGATATGTTATATCATAAATATAGTGTTCATCTAAAGAGAATATTAGATATACTGTGTTTTAATTATTTAGTTTCTGAAGCAAAAACAATTACTTTTTTTACATCCCAAAATTAAATATAAAAAGCATTCATCAAGAAAGCTTTCAAAAAATATATATACTTTATACTTTTTATGTGTGTGTGTAGGTTTTTTTTTTTTTTGTTGATGGGTTTTTAAAAATGAAATTTGCTTTTTCATTGAGCACCAATTTTTTATATTTTTATGTATGTAATTCTTTAATCATTGTAATTCTATATAATTATCAATTATAAATTTTTGTATCATTCTTAATTTTTGTTATTTTTGGTGTTTCACAATGTTTTACATACCAGTTATATGAATATTATTTTTTTTTCATATGTTAGCATCTCTTTGCTAGTTTCTTAGCATTAATTATAAAATTCTCTTATTTACGTTCTTTATTATATGCAGTTTGAAAAAAAATATGTAGTTTTCTCTCTCATTTTAAAATTATGACATTCACATTGTAATATCAAAGTTGAACTGCATTATGTGTGTGTGAATATTAATTAATTGGTTGGAAATAAATATTCTATAGTTTGACAGGCATTTATATTAAGAATAGTGATTAAGGTTTATAAAGTCAAAAAGCCTGTTTCTTAAAAATAATAAATAAAATATTAAACTTTTAAAAAAAATAGTTTATTCTCTCTAATGTAAAAAAAAATATTGGATTCTATAAAAAAAAGTGAAGTTTATTATTAAAAATAAATTATTGTAAAATTTAATAACTTAAATTTTATTGTTTAAAAGGAAACTTATATTTAACTTTTTATATAAATAATTTTCTTTTAAAAAGGGGAAAGTAAGCTTTTAGGCTATAACTTTTTTCTAAGCAGATTATTAAATAAATTGGCTTTGAATATGGAATAAAACCTGCTGTACTTATTCATAGTATACTTTTTTATATAGCTTTAGAGAACACATGATATTGTTCATACATAACCAAAATAAAATAAAGTTCATGTGTATAGTATCATTAATTGTCAATGCTTTTATTATTATATATATATACAAATAAAAATCATTCTATTATTTTAATTACAAAAATATTTCTGTTCTTTGTCTGATATGACAGTAACTTTATTTTTGAATATTTGGCATTAAGATTGAATTAAAAATTTTCTATTAAGCTAATTTTTCTTAAAATACAAAGTTTTCATTTTTTTAGCTGTATATTTTTTTTAATTTGAAAATATACATTTTTGTAGTTTGAATGAATCATTCACATTGAAAAATTCTTCTAATAATAAATAAGATATTGATAACTGAAATCTAATTTGTAACTATATGGGAGAAAAGAGACAACAAAAAACTAAATTTGGAAATATATATGTAATTAAAGAATTAAACATGTAATTCCAACTTATAATCATTTTTTAAAAGTTTATTTTCAATATTTATGTTTTATAATACTTAAACACTGTGTTGCATCCATTTCCTTTCAAAGTTATTTGTTTCTACAATTTTTAATAGTTGCTAATATTTTGATATTTTATCACAAGTTTTGCTTGATATTCTGATTTTTGAAATTGTATTTAGCATCCTTAATAAAGATCATTTTTAATTTTATTCCATGTTTTCTTTTGCATGATATTTATAGTTTAATTTTTATTTTATTTTTAGTTTTCTTCGCTGCTTTTATTTTCATTTGTGTATGTGTTAGAAGGAAAGTCCATTAGTTGTGATTTACCTTTGTTTATCTTGAAAGGGTAATTTTTTTATTTTGCTTTGTTTTATTTATTTTGTTTTTTATTCAAGCTTTATTTATTTTTATTTCCTGAAATTAATAATGATGTTGTGAAATGAGTTTAATTATATTTATTCCTCTGAGGTATCACCTGTTTTGAGAATATTTTTTGATTATGAAACCAAGATTTGTCTTTTAAATTAAGTCATGTTTTTAGTAAATCTTTAAAAGGATGTCTAACAATTAGAAATGTAAGTAATTTATGTGTGATTTTTGTTAATAGTTAAAACAAATTTTTGTAAGATATACTTAAAAAAATTCGGTTGCTATTTAAAGAAATGTATGCACCCAACTCTTTTTTTTTTTTTAGGCAATCTTTTTTTTAACACAAACTTTTTGTTTTCGCACGAATTTTAAAAAAATATTTGGGGATTCATGCCCTTTTAATGAGGATGATTTGATCAAATTTATAACTGTTTGTGATAATAAAGATGATGATAAATTTGATGTTGACGGTGAAGTTCAGCTATTAATAGCTGATTTAATTTGCAAGGGCGGGAAATTTGCTACAAGTATGAAACAGCATTTTCTTACTCATGATCTTGACAAAGAGTGTGTCTTTAAATTTCTATGTAATCATAATTTTTGTGTAGCAAGATATCAAGACTTGAGTAACTTGAAAAATCATAAAAAATGGCCTCTAACAACAGACTGTATAACAACAAAGAAAACCAACTAAAGCTCTTAATAATGAATGAAATTCTTCATTGAATCAAAATTAATAGTTGTGCTAGACATATCTGGCACATCTAGGGATCAGGGACATCTTAAGGCATGGGCCTCGTTTCGTTCTCGACTCTGTCTTAATAAGATCATGATCCGGATACGGAGGATTTCAAACTGCATATCAATTGACAAAAGTGGTAAGACTTATTATGGAATGTCCGTGCCTAGGCCTAATACCATAAACATTCATCCAATTCATTTAATCGAAATGCGGCCATCGGCTGAGGCGGTTTGTGCCTTGGTTTTTGAGCACCATAAAGTGCATTGTGCATATTTATTTGTTTTAAATTACCACTTAAATGAGTATTTGACAATGCATGCTGTATACTATCTACTTTTAAAGATCTTAGGCAGGACCTACTTTTTCATAGAGGCCCAGGGCATCAAAGAGTCTTTAAGATGTCCCTGCTAGTGATGATAGCATTTTTTATTCAGTTTGCAATAAGCATGTGCGCTTCTTATCAAGTAGCGATGAATAGTTGTTAGTTAATAGTTTTATTTTTAATTTCAATTTGAATTTTTATATGCTGTATATACTTATTGACTAAATTTTCTCTGTACACTAATTTAAATTTTTTTTGTAATAAAAATTACTTGTTTTTGTTTTATAAACATGTAACATAGGCTTTATTATAACTTTTTTGCATGGTTTTTTGGAAAAATATTTAGAGACTTTTCATTTTCTGAGATTTTTTAAAATTGTAGAACATATCCCCAAATTTACCATGCATGTATTTTTTTTTTTTTTTTTTTTTTTTTTTTTTTTTTTTTTTTTTGCAGAACATTTTAAGGAGCCTGTCTTCCTTGTATAAAAAGAGTTGGATGTATATACCTCAAATAATATCTTAAGATAGTTTCCTTGCTTCATTAAGAAATGAATTAAATTGTTTTCTTAATGTTGTGTTGATTTTTTAAATTGTAAATTAGAAGTATAATTTACGTAAAATTATGTTTAATATGACATTTTGTTGATGTTACATTTTGATAAATTCTTATTCATATTATAACAACAGCTGCCACAAGATGAGCAAGAGTTTTTGGAGCTTGAACAAAGAGGTGAAAAGGAAGATCAGATATCAAACACTGATAAGGATGGAGCTTCTGAAAAACCTAAACCTACTAAGCTTACCTTCAAAAAGACAAATTTTGGTTGGCTGAAGAATGAAAATGAAATGCTTTCTGGGTAGAAAGTTTATCTTTACTTATAATACTTTAAAATTGCATCTATAATTGTCACATTAAGTAGAGGAATGTTGTTTTTAAGAAATCCTTCAGGGAAACTGAAGAATGAATTGCCTTTTCTGTGCTTTATTGGAGTATTTTTATGAAAAGTAAATCTATGATTTAATGTGAAACTGTTACATAAAGCAATACATGGGACATCTTCATGATGTATATAAGTGTATCAAAATGGCTTTTTAGTCTTTTGTAACTCATTTTCTTATTAATTTAAGTTTAATTTTTGAAAAAAATAACTGAAAAAGAATGTTGCTATATATCTTTCAAAATTGTATGTAAGCTAGTGTAAATTTTTAATGTAATTTACAAAACTAGAGTTAATTCTTATCTTCATAATAAAAAAACAAAATAAGATTTGCATAAAATATGTAAAACAGTTTTATCTGTGTTGCTTTTTTCCTTAAAAAAATTGTAATTCTTACCAATAAATTCTGAAAGTTAAAAGTATCTTTTTTCAGAGCTCTTCATCATCTGAAGAATATGAAATCACCTGCTGATTCTGTTATGCCACTTTTAAACAGTAAGTTTTTTGTGTGTTATATGTCTGTATTGTATAATATCTATTAAATTATTGATTAATTGTTAAAAAGAAGTATATATATTAAACATATACATTTTTTATATTTATTTTAAATCTAAATATTTATACATCATATTTCCCTAAAACTTCTTATTCTCCATTTTATTTCTTGCTTTAAATTTAAAAATCAATCTGCAACTACTCACATTTCAGATAATTGCTATAATTTTCTCTGTTAAATTGCTGAAATAATTATCATCCTTCCTTTTATATAGTTTAAATATTTATACATCATATTCCCCTAAAACTTCTTATTCTCCATTTTATTTCTTGCTTTAAATTTAAAAATCAATCTGCAACTACTCACATTTCAGATAATTGCTATAATTTCCTCTGTTAAATTGCTGAAATAATTATCATCCTTCCCTTTATATGCTTATAATATGGACTAGCTATTTATATTCAAGAGATTTCAGTTCTAATGTTGAATTCCATATAAATATTAAACCTTTATATTTACATGATTACGATAACATTCAATTTGAACATTATCACTACATTTGACTCTTTTTGGCGTTTTTTAACGATTCTTGTAAACCTATTACAAGCCATTAGAATCTAATTTCAGGAAATTGACAAATCAGGTCGTTTTTTCAGTGATATCCTAAATAAACTGAGTATCAATAAAAAAATTCAAGATGTATTTTTATTCTACTGTACTTTTAATTAAGCTTTTTTTTGGCTTTGTATTTATTTCTTTGAAACATGGGTCTGAAATTATATATTTGGTATCTAAAACATGCATGAACTATATTTAAATTGAAATTTAATTTTAAATGTTATTTTGTAAGGATGTTTTTTTTAAAAATTAATTTTCATTTAATCAACTGCAACTTTTTAGTTATTTCCATTACATAATAATTGCAACATTGCTATACATATATACACACATAGAAAGAGATTATTAGTGTGAAGTTTTCTCATGATTGGCCTATTTATAAAACATACCTGTAAATGAATCAAAAAGTTTGAATATTATATATAAAACTTACCCAGATATATTTTCCAGTTACAAAAGTGTTATATGTATATTAAAACTTTTAATCTGTGATAATTTTAATTTTCTTCTGTCTTTTATCTATCATTATTTATTTTTTTTTTGTCTACCATTAATTTTTTTCTTTTGTGTGTGTGTGCAAAATACATTACGTAATAAACAATCCTTTAGCACTACAAAGCCAACCCTGACTACTTTTGTTGCCAAAACTCTATTAATCAAATCTAAAATGTATAATTTTGAAACACATATTAAATTGCCATTAATCTAATAAAGCAAAACAACAAATAAAAACATAACATAGCCACAGTAGTATAGGGTGTATAAAAAGTATGATACTTTCAAAAATTAAAAATAAACAAATATTTTCGCTTACAGTTTTTTATGTTTTGCAAAGAAAAAGATTAAAGTTACTCTTCAATGAAAGGCAAACCAGATGGCACAACGTCCCCAACATTCTCATTTCAATTCACATTGTCATTTCAAAATTGGTTCATTGCAAGAACAAGTTCAAATTATAGTATGGTGTATCGAATTTAAATCCACAACACTTGTACAGTATAAATGGAGCGCCGTCACTCTGGAAGTAAGAAAAAGTTCCCCGGGCGATGGATAGAATGAGAATATCCACTAATTTGGCCTCCTAGATTTTTAGACATTACACCTTTGGACTTCTTGAAGGTATATGTGAAAAATATTGTTTACCAATCTTCAATTAGTGACGATGATAAAATGAAAAGTTGAATTACAGTGGCCTTTCAGATTGTTAATCCTGTAATGCTTCAAAGAACGCAGCTAGAAATTTTGTACAGACTCAATGCGTTGCTCTGTACTCATGATGTGCACATTGAAATCATGCTATAAAGCATTATAAAAAAACTGATATTATCTTTATGGAAAGAAAAAAACGTAATTGAATATCTTAATTTATTATTAATATTTGAAAGTGTAGACATACTTTTTAAACACCTGGTATAATAACAAATTCTTAGTCTTAGGAATTAAGATTTTAGGGTTAACTTTTAGTTTTAAACCCACCTTCCCCTATATTTGCTTATAGTGGGGAGTTGTAAATAGTGTAAAAATAAGATTCCATAACAGTTAATGGCATAGTATTAGAAGAAGAATACTAAGTTATTTACCAAAGCCAAATACCAAATAAAAAAAATAATCTACATACTAAGTTAAAAGATTAAATATCGATATAAAATTGTAAATTTTTAGAGGATATTTGACAGTAGAACTGCAAATCAACATGGAAACCTCCTGCCACACCAGAAGAGTATCGCACATTAGTAAAAATAGGTGAAATACAAAAAAACAAATCATAATTATATCAAAGGAAAAATGAAGACCAAAAGGAATGAATTTTTTTTTTATTTGGAAGGAAAAGCCAAAGAAAGCATTCAAAATGGTTTGAAAATAAAATTTATTAAAATAATATATCCTGTGACATCATCTTGTGAATGTATGCTGGAATAAAAAATAAAAACCAATAAGAATGAAAACTTAAAACTGAGAAAAAATTTAAAAGAGAAAATTTATAAACTAAAATGAATGAAACTAAAAGTTTAAAAGCAAATTATTAATCTTGGATTAATAAGAAATGTAATTACAAAGACAATTTAAAGGGTATTCATAATCTAAATATATTTTTAAATAAACTATATTTTTGTATTATTGCTAACCAATATATTGTTCATTATAAATAATTAAAAATAGCACTTCTATAAATAGAAATTTGTATATTGAAATCCCAAAATGGTACCTTAAAAATATTAAAATTAAAGGCATATTTTATCAAAAATATTGTTAGTTTTGATGAGATTCTTTTAGGACAAAAGTTAACATTCCAAATGAGTTCACCATATGTACTTAAAACAATTAGATATAATTAAAAATGTAAGGGCCTTTATTAATAATATTGTTATTTTCATATTGTAAATATAAGTTAATTAAACTATTGGTAGTAGTTCCACCTTCAGGTAAACCATTAATTTGTGTATATATAGATTACCAATAAAATTAATATAGTTTTCTTTTAAAACTGATTCAATGAGAATTTCAAATTTGTAAAAATGTATAACATTATTTTGATCATAATTACTGTAATTTTCTAAACGAACTTTAATTACATATTGCATACATGTTAATATATATACATATATAAATATAATTTATTAATGATTGAATTTTTCATCTTGAATTATTAGGAGAAAATTCTTTTGCTGATACTTGCAGCAACACTGGCAGCCAAAAATGGGATCAATTAAGCACTGGAGCTACCCCTGGTTCTTCTGTTGACCTGGAATGGGAAAATGAAATTGGTAATTCATAAAATTTTGTTACATAATCTTAACACACAAAAAATGAAATAAGATATAAACATGTCAGTAATCCAAAAAAATAGTTTTTCAGATTGAACTTATTAATCCTACCTAATACATTTATATAGTATTTATATTTTAATTGTATTTTTTTAAGTGTTCTTTCAAAAAAATTTAATTTAAATGAATAATTATCTTATAATTTATTTTTTTACATAAGAAGTAGAGTTCTTCCAGCTATTGTTGCTTATACCACCTGATCTCGACAGCATCAGATCCAGGCCCACAAAATTCATCATAGCAAGGGGCTAGATGTACACCTGTCATTGTCCACAGCTTTGAGCACCATGCAGGTGATAGTATGATTTAGCTCAGCTCCACCCCAATTTTGAGGCAGAACACCCTGGGAAGGTCAGGGACTCCAACCTCCCTTCCCCTTCCACCAACCTCACAAGAGGACTTGCAGCTCGAAGTCTATTTAGAGTAACCCCCATGCTGCAAAGGCACTATAAATTTACCAGCTTCCATGCCTTCTCCAGGATTCTAACCCATGCCCTACGGCACAGCAGTCAGCATCCCTAACCACTATACCAGATGGGCAACTGTTCTTCCAGCTAAATAGTATTAAATAATTATTCTCAAAATTAATTTTTTTTTAAATATGTATATTCAGTTTTCTTTAAAAATTTAAATAGCTTGTTTATGTTGTAACAAAAGGAAGGTATCTGTAATATGTTTCCATAGACATAGCATATGTTGATACTATGTATTTTAAATGTTGTGTTCTACATTAATTAAATTATACTACTATGCAGTTTTTTTTATTCTTAACTACAATGCCGGAATGACTTCTTAACATATTAAGAATTTCTCCCATATGGACTATATGTCTAAAACCAGTTTATTTCATGTTTTTACCATATTTTCATTACAAAGAGGACATTATTTACTTGCAATGCAAAAGGAAAGGTATTGAGTATAATTAAAGTAATATATATCTTTTAAACATTTGTACTATTATGAAATTTGACTATCTACTTTTGAGTAAAGCAAATTCACGAATAGCAGTATCAAAATTAAATTTTTCCAGCGCCTCTGATTCTGTGTACAATACTGACAGAGCACCAAACTCGTCTTGTTGTATTGTGGTTCAGTTTTAAATCTTAAATTTGAAAAATGATTGTTTTGCTGTGCATACCTATACTCTCTTTCTTAGAAATATATGCAGAGCTGTGTCCATATTAGGGTAAGCTGATTCTATAAAGGTCGCCCAGAAGAAAAGTGGACATTTTGAATAAAAAAAGAATGTCTTTATTCTAAATCAAAATAAATCACCACTGGTGTTGTGACACAAGTACCATCATTTGGACGGCAGCTCTATGTTTTCACTCTAGAAAGAACATGTGTGGTTCTTGAAGAAGTCCTGTCCAGCTTCCTTCACTTCATCCTCCAAATAGAAATATAATGCTCTCTTAAAGTGGCATAAAGACCTAGAAGTCATAAGATGACATATCCAGACTATATGAGGGGTGTTCTATCATTTCCCAATGGATTTTTTTAAAGTTGTCTTAGTTTCACAGGATAAGGGTGGGCGACATTGCCATGGCGATCCAATATTGTTTGCCACCCATCTCGAAAACTTTCACACCAACTATTCCCAGATGTTTAACCTGAACAGTGCTCACCATAGAATGCCACTATTTGTCAATAGATGTCCGCATTAAACTCTCCTTCTATAATCTGTAATCAGAAACCATATTACCATGCATTGTTCTGATCTGGGCATATCCATGTACGGCATGACTTTACTTTCAATCTATTTCCTCTATCACGATCAGGTGTCACCATTCAATGCTGTTTACGATGTACACTACCTACCATCCTCTGTTTCCCTGTATGATGGCTCTGCTACAGGTGCACTCATTCTGACACAATTGCATGTGTCCACTTTCATTTGGGCAATTCTTATATTTTGTCATGTATTATTTTGTACAATTCTGCCCGAGATTGAGATGATCTTGTTTGAGGAAAATCGCATTATCTTATTTTATGAATTACATAGGGATACAACTGTTGAATTTAAGTTTCTACTTTGAGATCATATGGATATAAATCAATTTCATAAACATTCCTTATTTTAAAATGTTTAATTGAGACTATAATTTTGTCAGCATTTAAATTTTTTATTTTTTTTTATTGGGAAACAAAAATTTACTACCCACTTCTTGGTGTACATCCATTTCTTCACATCTCTATATTCTGTTTATCAATAATGCTGCAAAAGCTTTTTATTCTAATTTGTTCTCATGGACCAAGAATTATTTCCAGGTCTTGATTATCATATTTTTCCTGTGTTTTTAACATAATGTTGTGATCTACATTTGGTAGATTTTTGCACAAACTTCTAAATTTTTAAAGTTACTCTGCAGTTTATCTAGGAAATTTATTTTTAGGAAAATAACTTGTGAATTGTGCTAAAAATTACACGTCTTTCTTGCGTCACATGCTGCTTTTGCCATATTTTGGTAACTCTGCAAATTTTCAAAATTTCCTCCACATGACCACAATAAGTATGAACTCTAATTTTTGCAGTTGGTTTGAAAAACTGCTTATTTCTTACCTGATTGTTTTTCCTTTTTGTTTTTTCATCAACTGATATGGTATCTAAAGCACTTATAATTTTATTAAATGCTTCTATGAAATAGTTGCAGTTGCTTTAACATGTATTTTCCATCTTGTCTCTGATAAGCACTTCAGTATTTTTACATTTTCCAATTGATCTTCTAAAATTCCTGTGTATTTGTTGTTTTTTTATTTTAAAAAATATATGGATGAAAATTTTTGGATTATTAAAAAAAAAAGCTGATAAAATGCTTCAATCTATTAGCTTCGGAGAATGTGTTAGGCATAAATCATATTTTGTTGTAGATTTCTTTCTAAATTTTTTTATTGCATACCATTGTAATTCTCAGATATATTTGTAGTATAATCAGATGACTGTCCCTTATATTATATAAAAGTTTAACATACTTTTTCAAGGTACTCAAGTGGCTGTTTTGCCAGTTCATTGCCTATGTGAGACATTTTAATGCAAGAAAATATTCAAAAAATAATAATAAACACAGAATATTTGCTTTTTTTTAGCACAGTAGAAATGTTTTAAAAAAGGAAAGAAAATATTTTAATTTAGCCTTGTAACATCGTAAAGTCAAATCATGATGTCATACCATATACTGACTTTTGCTTTTTATACATCAGAGGAGATGAGGGAAAATGAAACTATGTCACTGTAACACACCATTATAAAGAGCAAAACAATGCATCTGTTAGCAGGACAACTCTTGAATCTCTGAGCCAATCAGCCGAAATGTTTGAAAATGTACTGTTGACTGTCCATCTTTTGTATTTCAGATAACTTAGCAGAGCTTGTCTATGTGCATCAAACCCAATATAGTGTTGTCTGCTGGGCTGTAATATTTGAAATCCTTTATATAGACAACAATTTCACCACAAAATTTTTGTACCATTACTATGACTAACTCTTTGGTAATGGTTTTTGATAAATAGGAGATTTTCTTTTTCTCGCAGTTTTCATACTTGCATATGTTTGTTGCCAAAAATGAGTCAGATTAATTATTGATTCAACCATTACCATTGTAAGGTGAACCAAATTTCACTACTGTACCTCAAAGAGCAAGGCCTTTTTCTTTTTTTAGTACATATTAGTGCTACAATTTTCTGTAATACTTATTCCCAATAGACAATCTCCTTTTTGAATTTGTTTTTCCAGATTTTGCTAGGTTTTTCATAAAATTCTTATGTCAAAAAAAGAATATGTATTTGAAAATTATAGTTAATATTAAACTCAAATTTTTGAAGTTGTAAGTGTTTCAAATCATCATAATTTTTTAGGAAATAAATATGTTTTGAATCAAATATGAAAAAGTTATTTTAAAAATATTAAAACTATTTTGTTTTGAATAGTCATACTTTCTAGGTAATTGATATTCAAAATGAAAATATTTTACAAATTTGAAAAATATTTAACAATTTTAGTCCAAAATCTGCAATGAGCAGAGAACCATTCCAAAAAATCAAAATTTTGAGATACACTAATGCTTTTTTTATAAACTGTGCATGTAAACAGGTAATGAACACAGCGTGGAATTACTCCTATAACACAATACATGTTTTTCAGGCATGACAAAAAGCATTTTATAAAATATATAGCCATTTTTAAGTTCATTTGTTTGATCTTATGAAACATTTGAAAGATTTAAAAAAGTAATTTAACTTAAAATAAGCATACAATTTTTACTTTATAAAATATTTTAACTCTTGCATGAAAAAAATGTTGTGTAGAATACATAATTGCATTAGAGCACCCTCTATTTATATGGTTGGTTGAGTCAATCAAAGATAGTATTGTATATATATTTAATTGCACACAGATTTTAAAATTTCATGTGAGACTAATCATGTAAGAAGTGGGTTCTTTTTCTCTCCCTGATACAGTTTCTTAGGATATTCTTTTCTGGGCTGGGATTTTGATGCTTCCTGATGAACTGTGTCAAATATACTATATTTTGTTGCTTTTTAATGTGAAGTATAAAAGATGTAATTTATTTATTTCATAGTACTGAAAACAATATACAGTATCATAAGCTCAATAGTTATATTTGTTTAATTTCATACATTCATTAATAAATATGAGTTCTGAATCCTTTTATCTGTTTCTATTTCTACAATGATTATTTTGGCTATAAACATCTGTTGCTGTAATAAACTCTAAAGATTATGACTTGAATATTTTTAGTTATGCACATTTGTAATTATGTTAAATAGATTCAACAAATTGGAATTTCTTTGTTTCTTTAAGGTTTCAATTCCTCCTCCAACTTTGGTGCTACAGAGGAGCTCCAGTGGACGGTGCTAACAGAAAACACTAACAACTCCTACAGATCATCTCCACTTTCAAACAGCAATGGGCTAGAATGGGATGGAGACTTCACAAGGTTTATATTTTATTATTATTCCTTCAATAAAATAGAATTTTGTTTCCATTTAGATATTCAAATTATTTAGTTGTTTCTTTTCTTGTGTTACAAACTATTTTATTCCATCTGCTGGGAGCAGCTCAAAGTGCTAGCGTTCATCTACAGTATCTTTAGATAGAGGAATTCACTTATCTTTGCTTTGATTTGTTTTTAATCAAAAATATAAATGAATGATTTTTTTCTGAAAGGTCTTTTGTAATACTACTTACTTTGTGATTTACCTTATGGTATTTGTTTTACCTCATTCGTTTAAGCCCATTTAATTCCAAAATTATATATTTTAAAATAATTTCTATAGTTTTTAAAACATGTGCTAAGTTTTTTGAAGTCATTAAATATGTAATGCATTAATAATAAGAAAAAAATATTCTATAAAAAATTTTATGTTTCCTAATATTTTATAATTTTTTTTTAAACTGTGCATATTTTATTATTTGTGTGTATTGTGCATATTTTATTATACTTATTCTTATAAAAAATACAAATTTTCTAGGTATTTCAGTTAGTGTAAATTACTGTGCTTTGTTTATTATTTTAGTGTTGATGTAGCAGAAATTGTTACTGAAACTCAGAGGCTAACTTCTGAATTAGATGATAATGTCATTCAAGATTCCACCAATAATACAATTAGAGACATAGAAAACAACTACTGACCTTGTATACTGCATGGCATGCATGGGATCATAGTGTGAGTGATTTAAATTATCCAATTTTTCTTAATCTATCTAATGAGAAGAAACAATTTATTTCTTTTTAATAATATGTTTCCTGAATTTCAAATTTACTCCAAATAATATATATATTTAATCTGAATTTCAAATGTATACTCCAAATAATAAAAAAGAATATTGAAATTTAAGGCATTAAAATAAATTTTAGTCAAGGAAAAAAGGAGTTAAAAATATTAATTTTGTTACTTGTATTTTAAAATCAAAAATATCAGAGATTTCTGTTATTTATTAAGTATATTTTGAAATGATATTTGTAACCTTCAGAATTTTCTATAAGTTATGTTACCTTTGTATTTCTTTTCTGTCATTAAAAAAAATCATTCCTCTTATGAATTCCAGAACTATTATTGCTCTATTAGTACCTTTTTTTTCAATTTTAGAAATAACCGAGATTAACTGTATCAGATGGGTTGGCTTGGTTGCTTATAGAAGTAGCGTGCCACCTCGTAAGCCTAAGGTTGTGGGTTCGATCCTGGCTGGAATCTATAGATTTTTTAAATCACAGTAATATTTAGGATGCAAGAACTTAAATTTAAACTAATTCAAGCATTAAAATTTGGTATCAAGAGCAGCTACTAGATGGCTCCACTGAAATTTCTCTCACTCTTGAGGGACTTGCCGTGCTACAAAGGCTTTTGTGCCAAAAGGCAGCCAATTTGAGAAAAATATATATTTATTGACTGGAGATAATTTATAATATTTAAATTGTTTTCACCAAAAATTATCCTAAAAACATCAGTAATTATATTTTGTTATAAGAGTTCTGTGATTAAGGTTTGGGTTCTTTTACCAAATTCTGTTCTCCGACAAAAATGTCACATGGTATGATATATCCTGCAATTCCTTAAGTTGAATTGGATTGATATAGATTTTAGAAGAGTCAAACTAAGAGGAGTATTAAGTTAAATTAGGCTTTATATATATATATAATCTGAAGAATTGATCCAACATCATACATACATTATTTTGTTTTTATTAAAATTTCTGAAGTTGATTGCCTATATACATTTTTGTAAAATTGTAAATGTGTTCAAAATAAATTTTACTCTTACCCAAAAAATTAATTTTGACTCTGTTCTTCTAAAAAGCTACATTTTCTTTATTGCTCCCACATATATATTTATATTTAGCATGTGACCCAATTTTGTTTTTAAAAAAACTTCAACTGTTCAAGTCCTTTGGACAATTTTATGTCATAGTTTTTTTTTTTTAATTCTATACACAAAACATAATTGGTTAACTTTTTTTTTAAAAAAATCATTACATATTATTACATAAGTTATACTAGTTCTTTTGAGATTTTTAATTTAATATGTATATTGAATAAAAATTTAGTAAATCAATTTTAATTCAATTTAATAAATACAGAATGCAATGTTATTGAAAAAGTTATTCAGAGGAATAGTCATATTGGTACAAATCAAATAATTTATCCTTTTTAAAGAATTGAATAGCAAGGTTACGTTTCTAAGCATTTTTTTCTTGAGTTATATCTATTTTAAGGGAGATTGAGTATCATTTTTAAATGTTGGCTCCTTTCTATTGCCCTCATAAGCTTTCTCAGTACCTCTTCAGTGTAATATCGCCCTCTAATGAAAATTTAGATTTTAAATTAACATTAATTCTACAGAATCTGTTTAACAATATCTATAAGGGAAAATTGTTATATTGTATTTAGGTTTACAATTTTAATCAGAAACTTTCCTTTTTTTCCCTTGTGTTATTTATTTTAAAAGAATTTTATTATTTCTAGTTTTTAGGTCACCTAGAGCTTATTGTAAGCAGAGTATACTTGATATGCCAAGTGTTTATTGTACATGAACTTCCTGAGTTATTTTAAAGACTGCACATGTGCCTATTGTCTCAGAACATTTTGTGGAGGGTCCAACTTCTCTAAACCCTTCTCTCTGACTAACATTGGTTGCATGAAGGCATTTAACATGTTGGCTGCATTGAAATGTTTGAACAGTTCCAACAGGTATATTTTTATACAGTTGTGGAAGAAATCATATTGACATTTTAAAATTCTACTAAAAAATGTACTAAGTATTTATTTCATCTACTCCCAGCCTTGATCTTAAATTTTACCATATTTATTTGTGTATAGAAAACTTCTAAAAGTATATAGAGCTTATATATATTTTTAGTATAAATATTTCATTGTTTTAGGGTGTTCAAATTTTACTGAAAGTTTAATTACTTTATTTTTTTTAAGTATAGTTTTTACATTTATTTGGCTGAATCAGAATGTATGAATTGAAAAATGCCTTAATTTCTATATTTCTGTATTGTCTCAGACTCTTGTTTTACATTTGTAGCTCACTAAAACCTTATGCTTTGAAAAGGAATTGTTATAATTATAGCTTACAAATAAAAACATGTTACTTTCATTAAAATATTTAATTGTGATCACAAAGTGGAGACAAATTGTATTTTTCTTTTTTTTAATTCCATTATTTAAATCAATTATAGCTCTGTTTGTGCTATTCAGTATTCTCAGCTATTGATTATATTTGATATTCTGCTTTCTTTAAAATATTTTGTTGCTGTCAAGTGCTGAGTAAAACTAGTTGCTTTGTGATCTGTTTCCATAGCTATTTACTTTTTATGAATTCAGCACAAATAAATATGGTATCTTGGTTTATATCGCTAATTACTCAGAACGAATCATTATGAACTAAATTGTTTTATTTGTATCATATGTTTGATTTATAAGTTTTTAATATTTTACTATTTTGTCTTTTATCAATCATTTATAAATAAGCAGCTGTGTAAACTTAATACATCACATGTTAAATGCAAGTGCATGATTTTGATGGAACCACACTGTGCATTTAAAAATTTCTTTTATTTAATATAATGAAAAACACTTTTATGATTATACTTGTGTATTTAAAGTACAATTTTAATTGAGAATTGTAAGGCCATATTTGAAATAATTATGGTATATTGTTCTTAATTATTATATACAAAAATTGAAGTTTATTTTTAAAAAAAATACAGTAAAACCTCTCTGAATTTTGATCTATTTTGTGAAAAATATTAATATTTTTAATAAGAAATCATTCATTTATATAAACAGTATCATAAGCTTGATGACTAAAAAAAAAGTGTAAAATGAAAATTTGTTGTATATTAATAATTATTGTGAAATTAAGTATTTGTGTAAGAAGGTAGTTTTTTATTCCACTTTTCTAATAATCAATATGCATAAATTGAGTATTATTTCAGATAATATTAATACACAACTTTATTTTTTTTTATATTACATCTAATTATCTGTCTTCTTTAAGGTTTCAAAAAATTGTACTCCTTTCTTTTTTGGATTTGATCTAAATGACAAAACCCTCTTTTTCTTCTTTTAACTGGTTCATTTTTTATCTTAAAAAAATAAATTCATTTATATGGCTAGCTATTTTTCTTGTTTTTCTGCTATTTACTTGTTTTGTTAGTAAAAACTTTCCCTGCATTTTTCATAATTTTCTGCACTTCTGAATTCTTATGATACTTGATAACAAGTCAGTTATGTATGTATATTTTTCATAGAAATTTTTTTTATTTATAGTATCCTGGTTTTAATCAAATCCTTAGATCTGAAAAAAATGTTAAATAATTTAATGTTTAATGTTAAAAATGTAGCTCCATTTTAAAAAAAAGAAAATTTTGAAAATAAGTCAGGGTTTTTTTTTTCTTTCCCTTAAACTTTTCCTTTTTATTGCTTTGAAATATTAGGAAAAATTAATACATATTCTAAAAAATATGCCTATACAAGGAAAATAATTTCCCAGAAATATACAAAACAAAAATTATTTTTTAATCATTGTAATAATAGATCATAAAGAAATTTTACTGTATTTTTTTTTCAAAGAACTTTAAATTATAATGTTCTCTCTTATACAATCAATCTTGATTTCTATCATACTATTTTAATCAGGGCACATTATGAGCATTTATATTTATATTGACAAATCAAGAAAAGTTTTTGCTAAATATATAGGTAAAATCACATATCTTCAACTTATTTTTAAGGGCTGTTTTTGTAGAAATATATTATGCCTATAAAAAATTTTATAGCTAAAAAATCACTTTTGAAGTTTTCAATTTATGAATTTTTTCCCCTTTGTAACAGCCTTTCCAAAAAACCATATCAAAAATGTTCCTTAAACCTTGGCTTTGTAATTCTTTTTCAAATGTTGCAAGTTCTATATTGTTCATTCGAAATGTAACCAACACATGTTTAATTTCTCTTAAAACTAATTTATAAAAAATAAATTATTTTTAAGTATATATTGAAATATATTTTGTTTAATATTTTATTTTCTTATTAAAAAATGTTAATATATGTATTTATTTCTTACATTATTGCATCATATTATGTATGGTATTGTACCAGCGTAGAATATTTTTTAGGATTCTTGGAAGTTGTTACATTTTTTTAATAAGATCAAAAATCATTCATAGTTATTTTACTAATACCTTATTTTAGTTTGTAAAAATGTGGTTTTTAAGACACACTTGTAAATTTTAACTTCAAAATTACTCATGTTAAATTCTCAAATATCAATGCTTAACCAACTGACAGTTCTGAAATTATATCTTTATTAAATTTTCAATGTGTTTCATCATATGTTATTTTCAAATATTCTTTTAGTTGTAAAAAGGTTACTTTAGTTTTTTTTTAATTTTGAAATCAAAGCTTTTATTAATTTTGTCAAATTTAATTACTAATGCTATTATTAACTTGGTTAAATTATATTTTTTCATTATTGTATTTAAATTTATTAAAACATATTTTGAATTGTGATTGTAAAATTTGTAAATGAATCTTTAAACCTGAAAAAATAAAATGAGTGCTAAGATATATCACGTGTATAAAATATTCAGATTTTAAGTTTTCATATTTATTGATATTTACAAACATGTAAACGGTTCTAAAATTTATAAGAAAAAATATGTCATTGTTACATTATATTTTAAGTCATTGTTTGTAAATAAAACAGGAAATTTATCCACTGTTGAATATTAATTAAAAAGAAACAGTTCTATTTCAGAAATCTATTATTTTGTTTCAATAATTTCCACAACTGTTTCTTGCAAAGTTTATGTAAGTGTGTTTCCCTGATTCGCTGGCTCCCCTATGTATATTTACTGAGAACAAATCTGTGTTTGTGTCCATTGTCACTGTTTATCATGATGATCAGTAAACAATCAAGTAAATATATAGTGAAACTTCTTAAAAATTTATGTAATAAAAACCTCCCTTGCCATAATACAGAATTTAATGAAGGGTATTAAGTACTAAAAAAAAGACTATGTTAATCTGATAAATGCTAAACTTTATTTCAAATGATTTAATTTGAAATAGCATTAAAAAGATTAATTTATTTAATTTGTGGTAAGTACATTCATACAAGAAAAATTGTATTATTTCTCTCTCACTTTATGTGTTTAATTTTTTTATTTAAATTTTCATCTAAATAACACCAATAATAATTCTTTCGACATAACATTCTAATACATGATTTATTGGTACTTTTTTTCCTTTGAGTATTGGAAACATGTTAAAAGTATAAATTGTTCAAATAATTTTTAAATTTCTAAAACTGGTTGGAGGTTTCCAGTTTTATTTTAAAATTACAGAAGTTTCAGTAAAAAAAATATAGAATAATTTAATGTTCATTTATATTTTATGCACCAGCTCATGTAGCATGACAACTGTCTTTTGTCAAAAAATAATGTATTTAATCCATATTTTAATGTTCACTCCCTTTCCACCCATTTGTGTAAAAAATACTGTAGAAATCATGTATCATGTTATAATTCATATGAGTGAATTTTTTCAAGCTGACAAAAAATTTGTATTCAAAAGAACTAAAAAATATAGTTGTATAACATGTAAACACAATTTGTTACATATTGAAAAGGTATAATAAAAAAGTGACCATAAAATGTGTTCTTTTTTTATTGATTATATAAAAATCACATACAGATGGTTAGAATATATGGCAGTGATAAACTCTCACATTGTAAAAGAAACATTTCCTATAGACATGGCAATTTATATATATATAAAGCTTTTTTAAAAAAATGTTTTATATATATATTTTTAAGTTACATTGTATAAGCGTTCAAAATTATGTTCTTGAATTTTCTTTAACTTTTATGATTAAAACATTTGAAGCTGCATTCGTAGCATAAGCTCTCCTTCCAGGCTTTTAACTCCTTAGCCTCTATGCATGATCTCACATTTGTCTTGAATCTCATCTAAAAAATTAAAATAATTGTTTTTAAAAAATAATGATAAATACTTTAAAGGCAAGTTGAAGATATAAAGTGAATATCAATATTATTAGTTGTTGGTAATCAGATATTGAATGATGTACAGGGGTGATCAAAAAAATATGTACACACTGAAGACTATGTTAATGCTATAAGTTTGAGAATCGCATTGGCTATAAGGTTAAGTTGTAAGAGTTGGTATTAACACTTAACTTTTACTTATGGGGTTACCTCAAGAACATGTTGTTCAACAAGAAACTGTGCACATAAGAGGAACTTCGTTATAAAATTGAAATGCCTGGTCATGCAATTCTTGTAGTGACTGAGAGATATCACCAACAATGTATGACACCATGTTTAAGAATGTCTAGAGGCAGGTGGATTACAGCTTGAACACTTATTGTAACTTTACCATTTTTATTCACTGCAACAATAATGATAATATATACTTTTTCATCATCAGAGTGTGTATACATTTTTTTGATTATCCCTGTATGTGTATTTTTATATTGTTACAAATGGTTCTATTGTATATGTTGCTTAAACAAATGAAATTTAAAAATTACTAGCTGTGTAACTCGTCATTGTGCAGGCTGTCTCAAATAATGCCTCATTCCCAGGCAGAGAGAAGTGAAATCACGTAGCACAGGCTCAACATTCTTTCCTACATAAATGAGAAATTTCTGGGATCTTTATATTCCTTTATTTTTCTGGGATGTCAGAAATTATATCATGAAATAACTTCACTGTCTTATAGCCACTTCACCTTCTATTGGTGTTTACGGCATTACATGGCTTAGAGAGTCTCATGACAATCACTGAAATAAGTAAATATTTTGTGGAATCATAGATTTTTAAATTTGGTAAGGGTAAAATTTTAAAATAAGGGCTTCTAAATATTATGCTGCAATAGATTTTAATCAAAAAAATTTATGAAAGAAATTATACAAACAAGGCCTTAAAAAAAGTTCTGATAATTCAAAAAAAAATAATAATTTTAAAACCAAGATTTTGAAGGAAATTTTTTAATCTGCAGTTCAAACATGAATAATGCAGCTAAATACATGGTGTGTGTGGAGGGGGGGTATATATATTGTGCTATTTGGAAAAATCACAAAGTAATAAGTCCAATTTCAAGTAATTTTTGAAAAATTGTAAAACGTAAGTTTTGAGAAAATCAATTTTTAAATGATTTGGTCAATGAACAAAGCACACACTTTCCTAGGATGTAAACACGGCTGATTACGATGATGAGAAAGAAGTCAGGACATTTCAAACAATCAGTCCACGAAAGATCTCAAGAACTCATTTTGTATAAAAGAAATTATATTGTATTCTGACAAAATGAACTGTCTATCCAATTACGGCATTTTTATCTCACTTTGATTCGAAAGGAGGAATGACAGTTTTGAAAACGACCAAAATAATCAATCTTTCCCTACCCTCTTTCAAAGATTCTACAAGTTATATACTTTATAGAGGAATGCCAATCATTCATTTTGGTATTTAAATTTTTTTTAAAGTTTTGGAATTTAATTGATCAAAATGGAATCCTAGAATTATTTTCTATTTTTTTAAAAATATTTTCAGCATGTTTTGAGAGAGCCTCACATATATACATCTGTTTACACGAATTTCAGTAGTGTTGATGCTGTAATTCATATGGGGGGGGGGATCAATATTACAAACTTTTTGGAAAAAAAATGGGAGTATAGAATTTTGTTACATCAACATATTTATGAATAAATAAAACTTTTAAAGTCAACATTAAAAAGCCAATTATATTATTCATCCAGTCATTTCGATAATCATTTACAACTGAATGAAATGATGATAAAACCAAGTTTTCCAATAAACTCAATGTGTTTTATTTTTTCGTTTATAGCATTAATGAGAATAAAAATTGGTTATATTTTCCATGATAATCAGCTCTCATTATGTGAAACTTGAAAAAATATTGCCACTTGTAATCATATTTATTTTTTAATGAAATTTCTTTGAATATTAAATAAAATATTTATCAGTTATGTGTGTGTGCTTGCAATATGTCAAAGAATTGCAAACTGTCAATGAGTCTTTTCGGAGGAAATAATTGCTGAGTTATCAGATTCTGAATTATTTTTGTTTTCAGACATTAAGGATTAACAAATTGTAATAATCAATAATATGAAAAAAAAAAGTTATTTTACAAGTATAAGACCTCAAAAGTTTGTTTTCAAAATAATGTACTTGAAACTTGATTCTTTATCAAAGGTAGATAGTTAAAGCTCTACTGCATGTTGAAATAAAAGATCTCAACATAATATAGTCTAAATCTTGTAAATGAGATATAACTCATACGTTTATTATTTCATCTAATTTTAATTCAGATTTCAAATATTCTGATAACATTTAACTACAAAAAAAAAAAAGGGAAATTGATAGCTTACCAGCTTTGAGACCCAAACAGTTACCCCATTCCAGCAGGGTGATTTTGTGGTCATCATCGGCATCACAGCTGTCCAAGAAAGGAGCAACGCAATGCTCCATGGCCATCAACGGTGCACGGATGGGGAACAATTCGTGTCTTGAAACATGTCTGTAAAAATAAGGTTGTTAAAAACACTTTTTTTTACATTGCTCTTTAAAATACATTTCAGAAAGAGTTTACGAAGATAAATAAAAATGAGTTCTGTGTAATTCATTTTCTACTTAAATTATAATTAATTCTATCTAAAATTAATACTTTTTTGTATTATTTATTTATTTTTTTTTTGTATTTGATTTTTTTCTATTATAAATAAAACTTGTAAACTCATTGTATACTTCATATTTTTTAAAACTTTAAACTAAGATTAAAGTGTTATACAGATTTTAAGAAAAAAATAGAAATGTATTATTTAATGTATGTGATGAATATAACATGCTTTAATGTGTGCAATAGAAACGGAATAAAAAAATTTATTGTAAATTATGATAAATTGCACTTGAGTGATTGGTTATGAGGAAAGTTTAATCGTTGAGAAATAGAATTAAATTTATAAACGATAAATTGCATTTTACCAGATATTTAACGTAAAAGAAAATCAGAAACAAAAAACAATTCAAATTGAGTCTCAATATTGTCAGATATTTTGGACTCTTCTATCCTCCAGCTCTTCATAATAAAGTTATGTAAGAAAAAACATTTCCATTTTAACAGTCCACGCAACTTGATGTATTTCTTCACCAAAAAGAGTCATTAGTTGGGTTTGGCTTTTTTTTTATTAATTATTTTTGATAATCATCTACAAGAACTGCAACAATTACCATTTCCAACAGAATGGGTAAATGGCAAGATATCGAAAAGTACTTCATGAACATTGAATGAGCGTTAACGCCGCCCTCTAAAAAAAGCAACTCGAGGGCTAATGACGACGGACCTCGTAATTTTGAACCATGGTCAAGTGACGAGGACGACACATGAGCTGGACACCCCTTTTCTAACTTTCACACCACGCCAACGTAGTAACTTTGAGCCACAATGAATTTAATGAGCATCAGCCTCTCTACATGGTTGGTCTGCGGTGGGGAAGAGTTCAAATTTATGACGCGCGGGCCATGAGCTCGTTACCATGAACACTAGTGGTCACTTTCATTGGACACTGAAGTCCGCTTTATGAGTGAATTCGGGATAAACCACTTAACTTTTTCACTGAAAAATAATGAATGCTCCACATCCCATGCAACTACATATTTCCAGTAGATATCCATTTCCATGCAACTTCGTATTTCCAGTAGATATCCATTTCCTAGAAACTACATATTTCCAGTAGATACCCATTTCCATGCAACTTCGTATTTCCAGTAGATATCCATTTCCAAGAAACTACATATTTCCAGTAGATATCCATTTCCATGCAACTTCGTATTTCCAGTAGATATCCATTTCCTAGAAACTACATATTTCCAGTAGATACCCATTTCATGCTACAACATAGATATCCGTTTCATTTGCAAAAAAGTACAATGGGTGCATTTATTTTTTTGCTGGTGCAATGGATATCTATGGGGATATATCAGTTATAACTGTCTAACAGTAGTTCAAGTTGCCACATGTATTTGTTCCCAATTCATCCTAAAGTTTTTGGCTTTATGCCAATTTTGCATCTATTGTAAAATCGTTCAGAAATTGAGAAAACGCAGAAAAAAACTATTTAAAAAAAATACAGTTATTATTACGAAGTAAATTTTAAAAATAATCAATTGTAGGAATTGAGAGATAGCATCTTCTAGTACTTACTTATAATGTTCAGTTTGTGTCAGTAATAATGTAAAAGAAATAATAATAGTAGAGCCTGATATATATATAGTTTTCGGTGTGCAAGACACTTTTTATCTTAGTTGGCCTTAAAAATAAGGTGTTTCTTATGTAATGAACATGAACTGGCGTGTTTGTATGAATATTGCAGCACGAAGTTGATGACATTTTTGAGCACGAAAAGTCTGATGACTGTGCAATATGGATTTTGCAGGTTTCTGAGAGGTCAGTGCCTATTATTTTTAATAATTATCTCAATCTTTTATTTTAAAATTGAATTGCTTTACCAGAATTCTACATTAATTTTTGGGGTGTATAAAGTGTCCAAAACACCAAAAATATTTTAAAATTTATATATTTCTCTTATCCTTTATTCATTTAAAATTAATCTATAATTTAACAGAATGGGATGGATAGTTAAAAAAAAATGTCTTAAGTTCTACTTTTCAATTACTATCATTATTTGGCTTACTGGGAGATTCTCAACTTCAAGACCCGAATTCATCAACAATCGTCCCACGAGATAATGACTACTAAATAGTGAATATAGGAAGGCATGGAATGAGAATAAAGTGCACAAGTAGTTAAGGTATCCAACTGGTTGCGACAACTTCTTTTTTAAAAAATGGAGATGTGTGGATTTTTTTGTTGCTTTTAGATTTTTTTTTAATACATATAAAGAAAAACATGCTAAAATTAAGAAGAGAAAAAAATAAAAAAAAAAGAAAAAAAAATAAAAATTATAACTAAAATGGGTAAAAATTGACAAAAAATAACATAAACCCTGTCCATTCTGTACCAAAGTTTTATGAACAAATTTTCAATTCTGATGTGTTGCTATGTTATTCATTGTCGAAATGGCCTTCAGGATAACAGATATTTTAATTTTTACAAAAATGAAAGCACTTTATCTCACTTACTATATGAAATTGCTTCAAAAAACAGTGATTATAATCACATAAGGGTCTGTAAATTTTGTAATAAAACAGTGATTAATAAATCTGAATGTTAAAACACTTCTACTATTATACCAACTTACACAAAAAATTTCAGTTAAATATTTTCAAAACTTTTTTAGCAATCGCTGACCTCGTTTTATTATTTTCAAAAAATCACATTTCGAGTAAAACGCGTTTAAAAAGTGTGACATCTTGCTTAAAGTAAAGGCATCTGTTTTACTAAAACACTTGTAGTTTTTGTTCCATTGAACGGAAAATGATAACCTTGGTATATTTATAAAGCTATTAAGATGACCTATAAATAAAAACATTAAAAAAATTGTCAATTTTTAGCAAAAATTCACAATTTTAGGGTAGTCGGATACCTTAATTATGATTCTAAATAACAAAATCCATCGTAAACAGTCTAATTAGTTTATCTAATTAATCGATAGCAAATAATGGAGCTACTCTTACCTATCATGAGGGTGGACGTCGAGGTCACAGAACTTCCAGATAACAGCATTGACCCATCGCCCTATCGTGACTCTTCTCAGCTTCCCTTTCCAACTTGAGGGCAGGTCCACGCAGAGCATCCCTTCTAGCCATCTCCTGCATCACGTTGAACAGCCAATCACGCATTCGTCGGGGAAAGTCTTCCAGTTCTGCAGCAGAACACTCACCAATATCTGCAAAAAAGGGATTAAGATTCATAGAAAAAAAACATTATGATATTCGTATGGGAAATAGATAATATACTGTCTCGGACTGTGATCTTAATAGGCAATTCTATTGCGGTAATAATCGAACCAAATCAAACTTCTTCCTCTATTACCTGACCGAGCGATATCAAATCGAGACCCATGAAATGCATCGTGGCAAGGGCTTGTCATTAACTGCAGCTTTAAGCACCATACAAGTGACAGTGAGATTAGGCTCGGTTACACCCTCAATTTTGAGGGGAACGCCTACCTCCCTTCCCCTTTCACCGATCTCTCGAAAAGACTTGCCCGCTCGGTGAATATTTAGAGTGCTCCTATGCCCCACAGGCATTCCATGCCATCTCCGGCATTCGAACCCAGACTCTACGGCACAGCAGTCAAAGTTACTAATTTTGATGACTATATGCATAAAATTGTTCTCATGTATATGTGAAATTCCACATTCAACTGTAACCTTTTATATCTAAGATTAATTATAAATATGAAAACACTGAAATTAATTTACAACTTAAACAAGATTTCGATGACAACAGTTTTTTTTTTATTAAACTTCTTATAGTTAATAACTTTTAGAGAGTAATTAACCTGTATTAAACTTCTTATAGTAGTAGTAATAAAAAACTCATATGATAATGAATTCATTTACTATTCAATCATCAATTAGAGAATATTTAAACGCGTCTAATGGAAGATTTCTGAATGCCGATTTGTTTTTCGTGATGCATGAATAAAAAGAGAGTGTGCATATATGAATTAATGCTGTCACTCTCTCTTATTTGGTTACAAATAACCATTGCAGCTTTCTAATAAAAAAATTTTCGTTTTTAGTACAAACAACTGTTTCCATTCATCCTTAATTTTAACCCGTGCCGATTCATCCTGTGATAACGAAAAAGTTTCTGTTTGACACTTCTCTGTGCCTTCTTTTCTTTCTTTCTTCCTCTCTTTCTTTTTGCTTTACTTCCTAAGAAGTTCAGGGTGAAGGAACTAATGAATGGATTCGGTTCACAAGATAAATGTACAATTGTTGTAAAACTAAAGTGAAAAAAAATTAAAAGCATTTAAAGAAAGGTTACCACGAAAAAGTTTGCATGGATATCGTATC
>BMAO01036654.1:0-24185 GCA_019973975.1 Trichonephila clavata | reverse complement strand
TAGTGGACAACAGGATTTGAGCCCATGACACTCCAGACATGAACTCGTGACCATAACCACTAAGCTACTGCGCCCACCAGGAATAGCAAAAATTCTATTGAAAAGGTTAAGGGAGTCTGATAACCAATCAGTTTTTAACATATTTGAAGTTTTCTGAGAGTTGACAATCTCAATATTCGACAGTTTAGAGAGAGTGATTAGTTTAGCAATCATTTTAAAGCATTTTTCCATTCTTAAAAGTTTAATTAAAAACTGGAAGGAGGTACCGCCCCCTCCCTTATCTGCCTAATCGCGGACCAACTCCCATTGTACAAATTATGCAACTCAATCACAGCTCAAATTGTAAAACTGTAATTTCCTTGTATTATGTAGTTCATACGGTTTTTCTTCATAATTGGCTGTAAAATTTGTAACACATCGTCACGTTTAACTATTTTTGCACGTTCATGCAAAGCCTCCCTATCATAAATGTAAATTTGTCCAAACTGTGAGTTTGCTCCATTCTGTAAAAAAGATGTAGTTTCTTTTGTTAACTTCACCTTAAAAAAACCTTGAAATAAATTTTTTACAGCATCTTGAAATTTTTTTTGTATATAAAGAGAGATATTTGGGAGAATAATCGGTTCGTTCAGTGAAATGGCTATTAACTCTTACTTTTACTACTAAAATCGTTTCTAATCAGTTATGTTTCGAGGTTTTTAATTTTTAAAGAGCAATATTTGTGTTTTTACACATAGTTAAAAACCTTAGAAGCTTTTTTTGCTTTCATTAATTTTTTCCTATTGAGAAATTGCCGGGCTCAAAACATTCTTGTGTTACTAAAAGACAATATTTGGAAGAGGTGGAATACTACTGAAAATTATATGACTTAAAATCAGCCTTTTTTTCAGCTGATACTACAATGAGACTTTATTGAGTTCAAGTATTCCGTATACACAAATATAACTGAATTTATCTATGATATTACAAAATGTATTATAACACTATAGTAAAATAATTTCAAGTCATGTAATAAAAATCAAACTTTTTAAATTGCACCGACTTAATACTGAGAAAAAATTAGATGTTATACGTACAAACCTGGGGGTTTCAAATTTCAGTTTGTATCATTATTATTTTTCTAAGTGTTTCAAAACTTTTTTGAAAGCATCATGATAAGATTAGGCTGAGTAATCTCTGTCATCGTATATATATAACAAATGCTATCAATTTTATGTAAAACATATTTTAAATATAAAAAAAATATATATCCTCATATAACATATTTAATTAAAGTAGTGTTTTGATACAGTGTACATAATTTGGATAAAAACATTTTTTTAATTAGATCTTTAGAGGCATTATTAATTTTTGTTTCATGCCTTTAGAAACTAACTGTGTTTTTCTCAGACTTTTCAATTTTGAGGATATATTTCTCCCAAGGATTTTTTCTGTTCAAGATAATATTGAAAAAAATTTTGTAGAATTTATATATATATATGTTCTTTAAAATTTAGTATGGATTTCGGTCTGAGAGCACTAGTTATTTTTTCTAAAAATCTTAAATTAATAGTTTTAAAAAATTTGATATACTTTCCATAGCTGTAAAAATAATTATTAAAATTCAACAAGGAATTTTTAGTAGGGAATATTAGTTTGAAATGTTCAAATCCATACTAACTTTTGTTCTCAATAATCTTAAGAAACAGAAATCACTGAAAATAACTAAAAAACTTTAAAAATTGAGTATTTTACAAGAAAAATTTGTAATTTTTAAAATTAAGACCGGTAAAAATTTTTTTATTTGAAGAATAAATTTAATAATATAATCTAAAAAGAAAACACAAATTACTTTCAATATTACTGTCTTTAAAACGGGCACTGTGTAGCCTTAACATCACTACTCAAACTACTAACATATTTAAAGCAATCCATTATTTTTTCAAGAGCGTACCATGCCCAACCATAGATATAAAGATGAAGGAGAGAAAAAAAACGGAATTTAAAAATTGCTACAAAACACACACACCACACACATATATATATACTAACCGTTACCCGCCCGCTTCGCTGGGTATTTCATGACGTTTTATAAATATATACTGTTTATATATATATATACCTGTAACTCTCGACTCTTGATATAAAAAAAGAACAGGACTTCTAATTTGTATTTTCTAAAAATTTTAAAAATTGAAGTATAGAAGGATGTTTGTACCTTCGTACACTATAACCAAGTGGATTTCCGCGTAACCAATTTTTGGTGGAACTCTACTCCATAAGCATGCAAGACAAATTTTAAGTCTAAGTCTAATAGAGTAAAAACGATGTTTTTATTATCAATTCCTACCGTAATTCCGTTGAGAAAAGTTCTCCAATATAACCGTTCTTAACGGATTTCAATTTAACAAATGGAAAATGCAAACCAAATTCCACTATTATAGACCTTGTATTTCGAAAAAAGGAAATTTTTTTGTGTCAATACACCCCAGTAACCCCATGCTCCCCCAGGAGTTGATTTCCTAAAATACATTCTTAGTAGATCCCTGTTCAACAAAAGAAACATGCTTAACCAATTTCAAGTATGTGGGTCTAACAATTCAAAAACGGGATTTTTTCCCCATAATTCCCCGTGACCTCTCGCAACCCTCCTTGGGGTTTATTTTCGTTTTAATGTTTCGTTTTAATGGAACTCTGTTCCATGAAAGGAACATGCCCACCAATTTTCAAGTAGGTAGGTATAATAGTTTAAAAAACGGAAATACTTATATCCATTACGCCCCTTAATCCCCAGAAATGAAACCTGTGGTTTAATTTTCGCGAAATCCATTTTGTATCGGTTCTCTACTCTGCGAAAGGAATCTTTTACCAAATTTCAAGACTGTACGTCTAATAGTTTAAAAACCAATTTTCATATCTGTAGGTTGAATAGTTCCGGAGATATCGTGATTAGTCACTCAGACAGTGAGTCGTTTTTCTCCTTTATATATATAGATAGATATATAACCCAAATTTGCTGGTCTTAATTCAGTAACAGCTTTAGAAATCATAATAGGTATCCTTTTTAGTCCATTGACTTTTTTGGTTTCTTCCATTTTTATTACACTATATATATATATACTCATATATACACGTATATATATATATATATATATATATATATATATATATCGTCTCCCTCCACTACTTCTCTCTACAAAAATAAAACTTCGGAAATTATATTTTTCTTCAAGTCCCAACTGAAGATATACTAAATTTTTCTTCAAAAAATTTAAAATCCCTTCCCTCTTCTTAGCCCGATGGACTTTATTTTTGATATCCAAGACAACAATCATTAACATGCTCGTGAATTCACTGAAGAACTTCCTCTGTAAATCATGAGTCTTATTAAGATAATTTCATGAAAAAATTGATAGCAACATCAGATTTCAAAAGCGCACTACTGTTCTCCACACCGCTCCTCTGGGGAATTTAAGCATCGCCATCGTGTCACTAGAAAATAAGATCAAAGCAGTAAAAATTCAAAATAAAAGAGCCGATCATAAAAATGCACCGATTTTATCTCCGCTTATAATCGGCCACACTAAAAATAACATTATGAGAGTACAAACGCAGACTATATACAATAAATATTCTGAAAACGTTGCACGTAGGAAATAAAAAAAGGAATCTTAGCTTGAAAATTAATTCAATGAATATAATAATTTAATTGAAGGCTGTGAAATTTGTGTCACATTTTCATGAGTATTGAAAACACTGGCGGAGCTGCTCCCTGTATCATCTTTGAGGGCCCTCTCTAAGGCCACCCCCGCGATTTTTTGCCTACACGTTTGGGTGCCCGCCCTCAAAGCTTGGGGCCCCGTATCATTGATATGCGGTAACTATGCCCCTGATTGGAAATAACATTAATTTGTAAAACAAGAAATGGAATGCTGTTAAAAAAGGACTGACAAAAAAGTGCTCTAGTTAATAATTTTCTAAGAAAAATGACATTTTCTTTTTAAAGATTCAAATCGAAACTTTATTTCCATATTAAGCATCCTTCTATGACAATTTCAAATACAATTTGTATCTAAGAGATATGAGCAGAAAGAAACTTATTAAAATTTCGCATATTTCTATCAAACAAAGAGAATTAGATCGATAAATAAATAAAGGTAACAAAGATAAATAAAACAAATATATCCCCTAAAATTCGGAAGAAAAAAAATACTTTTTCTAAATTTCAAATAAAGATCTACCAAATTCTTCGTCGAAAAATTAAAACTCCCACCCATATTTCGTTTCCCTTCTTATTCTTATGGGCATTGTTTATGATACCTAAGACAATGTAGACGTATTTGTCAAGAGACAATTTGAACGTTTTTTCCCTAAAAATCCGGAGCCTTATAACGATGATTTTATAGAAAAGTTGAAATGAATTACATGATTTCTAAACTACAATACCAATTTCCACAAAAAGGGATAAATGTCATCCGAAACTAGGAAACAGTAAAATTCTACAATAGAATTACCTCAAAAATGTTGTACTCTCAAAGGCCTACCCTGAAATACAATAATTCATGTGACAAAATATCAAGTGCATTACACTCAATTATTTTCCATATGAATGGGAAAAACTCACATAATAATTATACCCAAATTAAGCAAATATATCCTATGTTTTCCGACAAATCTAGACTGATTAGCCTCATCATTTCTGCAGAAAAATGTATTTTTGAGTAGATTCCAGAACTATATATACTTAGAAGTGCAATGCACATTTTGATACCTATCCACTAACACGGCTTTCAAAAAAAAAATGTCTCCGCACCCAATTTTGTGCGGCAGTGACAGAACCTTATTCAAACGTTGAAACTATTTGTAGAAAACTCTTTCCCTTCTTGCCTCACCCCCCTACCCGTTTGCTGACACGTTTTTCCTCTCTTCGATCTGGTTCTTCAAAGAGCGCATGCGCTCTCATACCGACTACATCTGTCAATCATTTCTGAACCACACCCCGTTGCTATAGTAACGATAGGTTTCCAGAAAACAACAGTTATCTTTATGACGTCATCCGAGTTGCAAACAACGCCATCTGTTGGATAAAGCAGATTTGTGAAATTTCGAAGACGCTCTTAAGTGGTCGCTAAGAACGCTTCTGCTGCTTTGAATAATTTTGCTATTATGACAAGAGCGGTTAAATAGAATTTTTGTTTTGGTAGGATTGCAACTTCTGATTAGAAATAAATTAACAATTTCCGGGGGGGGGATATGTATTTTAACTGTTTATGAAGTTATAGCACATGCAATAAAAATGAATGAAAAAAAGTTCGGCTACGAATAAATTAACTAAATTACATACCACTATTTTATAGAAACAAAAATTTATAAGAAGTATAATAATATGTAATTAATGTTAACTGTACACTTTAACGTTGCAATTAAAAGTTACCTTCATTGGGAACAAGTTATGTAAAATATAAGAAGAGATCGTGTTTAAAGGAAATTGTGACGGTAGAGAAATGGTGGATAGCACTGTTTCTGCTCAATAATTCATTATGCTTTTGAAAGCTAATTTCGTGGCGGAGCTAACAACACTGCAATGAAAAAGGGACCCTTTTTTTTGTGTGCTTATTTGTGGCTTGTGATTTATTGAAACAACATACATGGAAGTGACATTAGATATAAAAAATATTTATTTTTCACAGTTCCGTACGTATCCGTACACCTTAAGCAATTCAACATTCATAAAATCAACGAAACACAATTTTGCAAAAAGTTCAATTTCAAACTAGGACCAATTTTTTTTCAGTCATCATTTTTATACAGCCTAGCATAAACACTGCTACAGTTCATAGCAAGCCTCACTGGTTCTTTCATGCAAGAAAGGGTTTCATGTTAAAAGTTGGTTCTAATTCAGTTATTGAAGTGAAAACTTCTTTAACGGCGTTGGACACTTTTTGGTAGGGGAAAATCTTATGGCTTCGCGTCACCGACATGCTCTGTTTGGCGCATGCGCAGTGTGCTGTTCACCTTAGACACTTTTTGGATGGGTGAAATCTGGTGCGTTCGCGCCACCGACATGCTTTCAGCAGTATATCAGTAGCTATACAGCTGACGCATAGTGCTGTGTATATCTTATAAATGAAATTCAATGGATTTAGTGAAAAGTTCAATGTGTATATACTGCGCTCGTTGCGATTCTGAGAATGGGCAATACGTATTAATGGTTGCCGTTTATATTTCGCCTGGAAAATCTACGAGACACATACAACAATTTTTATTCGAAAATTTGATGATTTATACAAAAGAAGGTTCTGAAATACTCTAAAAAAGATTTGGCGAAAAATATGATAATGTACCGATGATTTTAAGTGGAGACTTCAATATTAACTTTGCAGATGATAAAAACCTACCACTAATTGATTTTCTAAATGAAACACTTAATTTAAATATATCCAATGTTCGAAAAACTCAGTACTACAAAATATAAAACAACGATCGATGCTGTTTTTACACGGTACTTTGATAAATTTGAATCAAACATTTTCCTTTCTTACTTTAGTTACCATAAGCCTATTGTATCTTTTTTAGAACAAAATGAAATAATTGAAGGTACAAAAAGTCTAAGTATTGTTGAAATTAATGATGACAATGATGCAAACAATTAAAATAATGTTAAAATCAAATACATTGAAATCTAAGTAAATACAAATGCTATACATAAATAATATGATTGTATAATTATTCTTATTCCAATTGAATTGTATTTATATTTTGTCATGATCTTGTATAGCCCGTAATATGTTTGAATAATAAAAAACCATAAAACATACATTTAATTGTTGCTCGGAGTGTCAATAGATATGAAAACCAGATTGATGTTGATAATTTTAATTCAAACATTACGAAATTTTAATACTAAAAAAGTTCTAAGTTTTCACTTCTATCGGCAGTCTCTATAACTACTAATTTTTTAATGAAAATTTAATGAATAATTTTAATTAAATTAATGAATGCATTCGTTTTTTTATATTTTTACATTTAACTCTATTA
The DNA here is from genome assembly GCA_019973975.1 of Trichonephila clavata. Taxonomy (NCBI): domain Eukaryota; kingdom Metazoa; phylum Arthropoda; class Arachnida; order Araneae; family Nephilidae; genus Trichonephila; species Trichonephila clavata. The sequence continues at coordinate 17,168 of BMAO01036654.1, read as the reverse complement.
TTTTAATTTTTCCTTTTAAATTCTGATGTCTGGTTACTTGCATTTAATTTTTTTTTTTTTTTTTTTTTTTTTTTTTTTTTTTTTTTTTTTTTTTTTTTTTTTTTTTTTTTTTTTTTTTTTTTTTTTTTTTTTTCATTATAGTCACTGGAATCATGAAATTTTGCAATTATATTAAAAAGTAAACTCAATTTATATAAAATACCGATGGCATATTAATCTGTCTTAATTTTTTTCAACTATTTAATTCTTGTGATACTGAGTGTTTTATAACCTTCACTATATTAATTTATTTACTTCGTAATTTTAAGTATTTTTTTTTTATTTATTTTTTTTATATATACTATAAATTTTTAATTTAATATAATATACTCATTAATAATATAATGCAAAATTGGCACACCCATGCATTATATTTAGTTATTGGGATGTGTGCTTATTTTTTTCCCACACAAACTGTCGAAGAGTCTATTAAGATTAAATGCAATTGCATTGTTCTGAGTTTAGTTCGTTTTTGCAGCCACCACATTGAGAAATGTATTCCCCTTAAAAACAATGTTTTCAACGAACCTAATGCTTACACCTTTCAATTTGACACGATTCTGAGTATTGAGCTGTTAAGCAATTTCTTTGAGGACTTGAAATGCTTTTCATATGAGGAAAGATTTTTTTACTTAGATATGTAGAACCTAAAATGGTAAGTATATGCAATTTTCTCTCTTCGAACTATCAAATCGTCTTAGCAATGGCATTCAATAATTTACAACATAGGTGTGTAAATTAATCTTTAGAGTTATCTTTCAGATTTCTTCGTAATTCCGTAAAGGTCCATAACTCTGAAGATGTTTGTCAAATAAGGTTAATTTCAAATTTATCAGCTTCCATCCACTCAAAAATTGACAAATTTGTAGAGTAATGCAGAGTGCCACAGAGAATGGTACCACGTGCCACAGGTTGCCGACCCCTGCCTTATACTGTGATTGCAGACGATTTCAATAATTTACTGTATTAGTTTACTAAAAGTGGGTGTGTGGTTCGTGATGTTGTAAGGTAAGAAACAAACAAGAGTGGCCAAACCATGCCACTTTTCTTACCTTACTCCTACGGGTTGCCTGTCTGTGTCACGGTGGATCCATAGATGGTGAATAATTGAAAGAATGTCCAAAGAACAAAAACATAGAAAGGGAAAAGATTAAGAACTTAGAACCACCCCTAACCAAAACTGGCAAGATAAGAACTGAAGAAGGGGGATGCTCTGGGAGAGGGCGTAACAACTTGTTCCTTATGTGCCTGTGACGTTAAAAATGGTCCTAGTCACAATATTCAACTACACGAGGGCCTTTGGCTACGGACCCCTCGTAATTTCGAACCATAATGAAGACGATAGCTGAGCTGGCACCCCCTCTCTTAACTTGCACACCACACCATGGGAGGATGTTTGAGCCTCGATATATTTAACGTGCATCGGCTCCCTCTCTCCATGGCAGGTCGTCAGCGGTACTAGACTCGGACTCATGACACGCTGCCTCGAGTTCGTTACCTTGACTACTAGGCTTCCGCGCCCACTCTTGTATTTTAAACAAATGTAAAATGTTACTTTGGAAAAAAATGTATTCGAATATAAAAAAGCTATTAATTAGAGCACGGGAGTCTTGGTTGCAACCAGAGAATCCTCTCCTCCTCAATCGCAAGCGTTTGCATATAAACAATTTAAGCTTTTTGATAGTTAGGCTGCTTTTCTTTAGGCTCTTTGATAGTTAGCTTCCGTTTTTTAGACTCTATGATAGTTAGGTTCTCTTGTTAGTTTGATTGTCCTGATTCACTTACCAATTGGTTTTTCTGTTTCAAAAGTTTGCCACCCGCTGGGTTAATCCATTAATTAGTTTGCCCCTATACCCTACGGACTACCGAAAGTTGGTCGCAACCGATTTGCCCATACGCTGCTCGGGAACTGATATTTTCTACTTCCTAGATTTTATTTGAGCGTATTTTATATTGTAACAGTGATTTTAATTAGTGTTAGTGTCTTGAAAAGGTGATGCAGTTTATCTATGGGATTAAAATACTTTTCATCTGGCAATTTTTTTTCTTTGTGCTGAAGACGGAAATTTTTCTTTGATGACGGCAGGAATTTGTATCTTTTAAATTTATGTGCTTCTGTATAAAATATTTTTTCATTCAGACCGGCGCAGTTTCTTATTGAAAGTATGGATAAAACAAACAACAAAAACACTTTCTTGTGAAAGGATGAATCAAATTCGGATACAGATTCAGAACTTTCTATTGATTATCTGTATTTGTCTTCAGATAAATCGTCTATGGTAATGACTTGGTCTATTAATTTTAGTGTATTTTGAATTTAAGTTACACCAGTGGATAATTCAAAAACACAAACACTTTTTATCCTAGAGAACGGCAAGACTCTTTCTTGGTTCCTAGCCTCAAAATTATTGCTCGAAACTGAACCAGTAAGGTTGTCAGATACAATGTAAAATATATACAATGAAATTCTACAGAGCTATTCCCCCCCCTCCCCTCCTCCCAGTGTCCAAACTGGTACAGGAGGTCTTACAACAATCAGTTTGGCGCGTATTTTTTTTGGAAAATGCATTCAGCGACCTCCCGGAGCGGTTGGTTTGAGTAGCAGGAACTTCTTGTGATTTGGGAATAAAAGATGGTTTGTTAGAGTCTATTGTGTCAGACAACATGAATGCTGGTTTGAATCTATCGATGGAAACACATATTTCCTTGCCTTGTCACTGCTGGATTATGAGTTTTTCAGATAGTGTAACTACAGCGAAAGGCCCATCATAGGGAGATTGTAATGCTTTTCTGAGAGCATCATGTCGTAAAAATACATGAGTAATTTTGAGAGTTCTGGGTGCCCAAAAACAGTCTTGCGTACGTGCGAAGATGTAGGAAAGGGTTTGAGATTAAGCATAGTTTTTTTAGATGTTGCACAAACTCAGAAACGTTGCTTGTACCCGCATCTTGGAAAAAATCTCTGTGTTGACGAATGGTTGTACTGTGCACCAGTTCAGTAGCAGCAGCTTTAATGTCCTCTTTAAAGACAGATCGTAAGCCAAGGAGAACAAAAGGAAGGACTTTTGTCCAACATGGTGGGAGTGAGCCATGAGTGCGGCTTTGGAAGGTCGGTGTGTTCGCTCCACAAGCCCATTGGATGAAGGGTGGTACGGCGTGGTTCTTGCTAATCCCTAAGCACGCACATAATTCACGACTGACGGCCCTTGTCTGTTGTAATTAGCCCAGGGAATCCCAAATTGTGGAATCCACTCAAGCATTACTGTTGCTGCCATTATCTCTGCTGTTATCTCAGAAATAGGATACACTTCTGTCTAACGAGAAAAAAGCTACCAATTGTCATCTAATATATAAACTTCTCGCGTCACAGTGTTTGTAGCCAAACTCCTCCGAAACGACTAGAACAAATCCTATGAAATTTTGTGTGTATATTCAGTAGGTCTGAGAATAGGACGTAAACTGTTTTTCATTCCGATATTGTAATTAGTTGAGAAGATATGAATTAAAAACCTTAAACCCCCTGTCAGTTGTTTCGCTTGGCGTCGAGAATCGGTTTCGTGCCAGATGTGAAAATACTACTCTGTCAGAAAAAAAAGAAAACCCAGACCCTGAGAAAAATTATAAGAAGATATATATATATCACTGTCGTTTTGGGAAGTTGTAAATAATATATTTCTGTTGAGCTTTATTCCATGTGTGCAAGAGTTTTATGATATTTCGAAAAGCACAGATGATTGAAGGATTATATCGCTTAAATTTATTTTTTATGAATATGTTGAAACATATAAGACATAATGAAAAACGTTTTACAGAGTTCATTTTTAGAACTAACATCCCTATTTTTGAGGTACGAGTTGAACAAAGTCAACAAAGACGATTAGAACTAAGACAAACGCGTCGATTCCTATTTGACACACTCAGAGCAAATGACCAATAACGCCAACAAGTACATCGAGCCTTTACATCCGATTTATTCCGTCATCTACCACTCGAGTATGAGCCCAATGTTAAATATTACGCTCATTCGAATGTGACAATTGATGCTATGGACAAGGAATAACCGTTTGTGTAATGCGATTAAATTTAAAAATGAGCCAGCCGGGATCTAACCTGTTCCTGAAGTCAATTCGAACATTCAATTCATGTTTCCAAATGACATCGTCCAGAGCAACAGAAATAGTTAAAAATAATGCTGCTAATGGTCAACAATTTAATTCAAAATTCAAAGTCATGAATAAATGATAGTTTAAAAAACTAAAAAACACGCTTTTATTGTAGTTTCGAACTAAAAAATAAAGTAAAAAAATAATTCTTAACAAAGAATAAAATGATTATAAACAGAGAGAGAGAAAGAGAGAAAATGAACAGCATTTGGGGTAAAAGCACGATAGGGACAGATAAAAGGAACAAACAAGACCGGACGTGTAATGCGCAATTTCGTTGGCAGCACCTATTCCTATAATCTACAAACAAGGATGGGTTACTTTGATATTTTTGGCCTCTTTTTGAAAATCGCCAAGTTCATCGTTGGCTTAATTGAAACTACTAAAATCATTCTTGCTATAGCGCTCGTGCTGAAAGGTTCGTAAATAAAATTCTAGCGGAGAGATTTATTGATTAGGTATTTTATAACTTTGAATTATAATGTTTAATTGTTAATTTTTTTTGCAGTTTTTATATTGTATCAATTTTCTGTTAAGTTTTCCATCATTTTAACATATTTGCTGATTTATGGAATTTCTAACTTATGTGAACAACTAAAAACTTTGATTCATAATTTTGAATTATTATTATTTTACTCTTTTTATATTGTATTTTTTTTTATTTTGTGCTTTGATTTGATGTAATTAACATTTTCTGTTCATCGACTTTCTAGCTTCTGTCGTGTGAAAGCTCGATTCTCCGATCACGTGAATGTAAAAATTTTATGCTTTGATTATTTATAATGTTTTAATAATACGTTTTAAAATTTCCAGGTATTTACCATTGTAGTAGATTCATTATTTTTTTAGTTCCTGCTGGGTGATTGCCCACTTGGCGGATCTCGTGAGTGTAAAACTTTTTCTTGTCGTTAAATCGAAAGTTCTATTGATTGTTATGAAAAATTAGCGTAAATATATGAGGTAAATTGTTTGGCTAAAATTTTAAATGATTGTGAGAATAATAATAGAAAATACAAATTTTCTGGAGGTGTTCTTGTAAAAGAAGGGTGCCCTGCTAGGATCCAACCAAAGGTAATAACACTATTCTTAATAAGAAAATACATTTATTTAATTAAAGTAAGAAAAAAATCATTATTGGAATGTATTATCTATTGCAAAAAATTTTATACGAATCACATGTAAAGATCTACACAATATGTTTAGATTTAACTTTCCCTTAACCTTTTCCATATCATGAGTGAAATTGTAGATTTAGATATTTAACACATTTGCTAACATGTGAAGCTTCCTAGACATATAAAAGAAAAACTAGTTGTATAGAAATATCAAAGATTGTATATTCCAATTATTAATGGAATCTCTCTCTCTTGGTAGAATCACTCTTTATAAAGACTATTAAGGGATCAGTGTAATATATTTTTCAAAGCATAATCAAGCATTTCAACTGGTTTATAAAACTTGTATAGAGTTCATTAAAGCTAATCTTGAAATGGGTATTGAAAAATCTTCAGTATTAGAATATGTATTCGGTTAATAGAAGTTTAATTGTACTTGACTAATAAGGAATGCTTTACTCTGTTGCTCATGTTATTACTAATAAATTAAATACAGGAAATATGTATTGTGTTTCAACATTCTGAGAGAAAGGGTGCCCAGTTAAAAATTAATTGCATTACGCCTTCAATGCACTTGGAAGAAATGATTAAATGATCTTGTTTTCCAATTTTGAAATGCGAAGGGAAATTTCTCTAGTAGCTCATTTGGAAGGAATAAGTTCAATCAGATGTAAACAAATAATGGAAAATTTTAAAATTGCATCGACTGATAAAAAGCCTGCTTTCAATAAATATTTTGATGATAATTATTGTAATTCAGCCTACTAATAGTATAAGTCACATCATCTACTTCTGCATGCCAATACTGATAAAAATATATATTGTTAATCTATTCACAATACATGAATGTCCAATTATTTTAAAATGAAAATTTAACTGTCAAGCAGATAGTTTGTTGAAAATACAGCATGACACATATTTAGCACATTATAGAATTTTAAATGGTACTCTCCCCAGTTTATATCCTCACAACCTATTTCCATTTCAAAATGAATTGAAGATTCCTGACAGATATTTATGACCAGGCAACAAATTCTTGGTTTGTAAAATCGCAGACTAATGGAGATGTATTTTATGTTGTTAAAAAGATTATGGTAGCATTTCAGAAAGAGGTTATGTGTGTGTGTGATCAATGCCATTACAGGTGTGTAAAATTATCATGTTCGGCTTGGTATACATGTGAATGCTCAGATAATCATGCACCATGTAAACATATTAAGTTCATTCTTAAATTGTTTGAGAGATTCCATGTTGTTGAAAATGTTGAATATACTTCTTTCCATATCTCAGATAGAAAGTGTGGTGTGGGGTCTTCCGCCAAAGAAATATGTAATGACATAAGAAAAACCAGGAGACTGAACTTCTACTTGTAGTATTAAATTGTTTATTGCAAGGTAAAATAGTTCAGGAACAATTGTCTCAACATGCAATTCAGTAAAAGAAAGGTAAAAAGTAATTACTAAAGAATTATTTACCTGATCCTCATGTACCTACCTCCCAATCAGCATTTAAACTAGCAGTAAATATTTAAGCCAACTATTGGGGATATAAAAATAAAAAGGAAAACTCTGGAATGTTCTTTTTTTAGTTGTCAAGAAAGAAAACATTCAAGCTCAGGCAAGTCAGCATTACTCAATTCAAAAACTATTTGCAAAAAAAACTTAACTGTATCTTTAACACCTGATATATGCTTGTAGTGGAGTTGTTTTATGTTTTCCAAGACATTTAGCTATGTTTTTATGGGGTAAAGTTGTTGTATATTTTTATATCAGATGAGGAGGTAAGTAATTATCAAAAATGACCAAATTTTTGTCACAAATGGCTTTATGACAGTATATTAGAAGCATATAATTTAAAAATCATGCAGGATAGAGATTCCATTGCAGTTGAATGTTACCACACAAATTTTGGAAAGTGATGGGAGTATGGTAATTTTTTATATCATTCATTCTTAATAAAATTTTAGGCAAAAAAATTGATTTATACTTTTGGAACATACGAATTTAGAAAATACATGTATACTTTTTGCAGGTAAGTGTTTAATATAAAATATATAGAATCAGGTGATGTTAATGCTTGCTATCAATACAAGCAAAACTATATACTAAAGTAAGTAATATGTTTTAACTTACGTGTAAATAATTCTTAATAATAAATTATTCATCATTTTGATAATATTTGTGCTGTTTGTTATACAGGAATAGACCTTGAAAATCTGCCTTGCCTATATAGAAACAGGTATTTCATCCATATGTTACATTTCATGGGTGATGAGGAAAGTGGTAGTGAAAGTAATGATATAATGTGATTGTCTTTTTTATGGTATAGATGTACTAATAAGGATTTATTTATTTTTTTGTCCAGTAATGGACCAGTTTTTGATATACTATTTGTTTTATAAATACTTTAAATAGTTATAGTTTTTCAGGTTGCTTTATATGTGTTCTGTGTATCAACCAGATGAATGAAGTAAATATTCTTACATCTCTGAAAGTCTTGAATGACTTTTTGATCTTAAAAAGTGCTAGATGGGATTTTCAGCTGTGGTGACATATACATTATAATTGCATCACAGTTGTGAAAGACTTTCTAAAGCATTAAAGATTGTGTAATGTAATTAATTAGTAAGTAATATTTATATGATGGGAAATGCAATACAAGTTAATATTTTATTTAGTTTTAAAAGCAATCAATTGTCTACTTTTTTTAAGACTGTCAACAATATTAGTTACACAACACTTTTTAATACAGTAGGTATAATCCAAAACCATTTGAAAAATACAATGGTTTGTGCAGTAAAGTAGCTTAAAGAGTGGTGCATTCCATCTTATGTCAAAGCGGTACAAGTAATAAATTTTTCTTAAATCGAAAAACCTTGTATAGTTGATTTTTCATAATTTTTACAAGTTCCATAAGTAAACAATCATTAGCTGCATAGTTATTTATATTAAAATTTTAACATTTACATGCAACATAAATACATTTAAGAAAAAAACGTTTAACAGTACATGTTTTGTAAAGAAAATTAGGAAACTGTATTTCTTTTTTTAAAAAAAAGGTATAAAGTATTCATTCAGTTTTGAAATCCTAGAAATATTATGTAAGTCAATTATTTCTTTGCTACTTTCCATAATAAATGATTCTGTTGTAGCTAAGTTCATCAAAATCGTTTCCTTCAACCACATAAGTTATACTAGAATCCTAAGAGGGTTTTCAGATAAAAATATAACTTAGTTCTTGGTTTTGCTAGTTATTTTTATAATGCTTGATACTCAGCTTAACAAATATTAATTTTTTTAAATACTATTAATACTTCAATATTTTCGCGATTTATACTTTTGTATTACTATTTAAAAAAATTTCCAGATGTGCTAACTTTTGAAGACTTTCAGAAATATATAAAACCTGCAGCTAATTGATGAATTGAGCCTTCACATAACAAATAGCGATCTTACATCGATAGATTAAATCAGTCGCATTAAAATAGAAAGATAGCTTTTTATTGGACCTCGTAAAAAAGTTTGTTAATGTCTCTGTCTCAATTGCTACTATTACTTATTCAAAACTTGCATAAAGACTTCTATTTTTCTTTGGTGATCTTTTTGACAATCACATCGTTCTGATTTTTAAAAAAATGTATTAAAATAATTTTATATTATTATACTAATATTTTATTTTAGTAAAATGGTGAAATTCCGTAGAACTATTAATCTTGGAAGGGTTTTATTTGAAATGTAAGAAGATATTGCTGCAAAATAAAAGATTCGCAATAATATACTTTAGTATTCTAATGATATATTTCAATTATTGTGAGATGAATGAAAGAAATGCATTTATTAATTTCAGTAATGAAACATATGTAAAACGAAATACAAAACAGGGTCGGATGTGTGTAACAAGACAAAATTTGCTTGATAGTAAATTGAGAGAAACTCAGGAACGATCACAACAATCTCATATTAGAAAGAGTTGTACATTTTTTAATAAATTTTGACGGGATTTAATAAAAATTTTGGAAAAGCTGGGCATGTTTTTCAAAGATTTGTCTGATGATTATAAAAAAGAATTCAAACAACACCTTATTTATTAAAATTTTTCCGATAAATATCTCCGAAATTTCGGGTTTTTTTTTTAATATCTAACTATTGGATTCAGTTTATTGATCAGCAATAAAATAAAGAAATGTTTAAAAAAATTTGCTTAGTATAAAAAATGCATAAAATAACAATTGAATACTATGAAATTAGTAAAATTAGAAACCTGTGTTGCTCCATGACCCAATCGATCAATTTAAAACATTGTCAGCATATATATATACCTGATAAGATTTGGGCTAAAAAAACAAATTAAAAACTTCCTTACTGAGATCACTATGTACCCTAAGCTTAACATTTATAAAAACAAAATATAGACCTTTATAAATCGTTTCTAGGTTTAAAAAGAAAGAAGGGGAAAAAAAACATTGTTTTAGCGAAATGATTTTATGTTCATTGCAACAATAAAATTAATTATTTGTTAGAATTTTTTCGATAAATATCCGAAGTTTCTCGGTATTTTTGCCTTCGCAATCATTAAATTAAATTCTTCAATTAACAATAAAATACAAAGATATTTATTAAATATGCTCAATTATATAAAAAACAACACATAAAATAACCATTGAATACCATGAAATTAGGAACCTGCGTTGCTTCAAGACCTAATCATTCAATTTTAAATACTGTTAACTTACATACGCTCTTAAGGCGATATGGTACCATCTTCACAATTTTTTTTTACTTTTAATATTTGATATTTGGTTTTAATTGCATTTTATAAAGGTTACTATTTAATAATAATTTCATTGCAAAATGTTTGTAAAATTAAAATTTTTTTTTACCTTTTTTAAGCATTTTTTAAATCTTTTCAAAATTTTTTTTCCAAGTACCTTACAATATACTACATAAAACTGTGCATGAGTTTTTTTTCTGCTGCTGCTCTTTAATTTTTTATTAATTTTTTTTATAGTTAAACTTCTAAAAATTCCCAAAAAAACATTAATTTTGATTTTGAAATTTTTTAGAAAAAGTACTAAACACACACATGTTAGAGCTAATCCTATGCACAGTTTTACAAAACATACATTTCAGAACATGTATAAAAAATTTCATACCCATACTTCAATTACCAAAAAGGCCTTAGGGTTTTGAATAACAGTATATGTACAAAAATTCAACATGGAGAAATATGAGTTTGAAGTTTTCATTCCATGAAGAGCATGATATAATATTCATCGAATAGTCCGAAACTTTTATGAAATGTTAATTAGCTTATTTAAAACTACTTACCATAAAAAATTGCACAAATGTAGAACAATTAAACAGTATACTGCCATAATAAATATATAGAAAAAAACGAATGAAAGATCAATATTTCATAAAACTTTATCTTAATAATTATAAAAAAAAATACACACACTTCAGAGCTAATTCCACGCTCAGAGCTAATGCACAACATGCACAAAAGATGTTTATGCCTTTATTTTTTATTTCCATGATTTTAAAAGCCTCGCATGTTAAATATTGTACACGAATAAAAGCAAAATCAAATAACAATTTATAGGTAAAATACATCAAAATCTAAGAACTGTATATGTGCATTTGTTTAAATAAATATCTTAAAATATCTACACTATTAAAATTCGAAGGTAAACAAACGTATGTATGTATGTATGTATGTATCTATCTATCTATCTATCTATCTATCTATCTATGTGCGTCTATCTTCTCACGAACAGCACCACGCAGAAAGTCGCGGAAGGTACCAAAAGATCGGGAATTTTCCGGGGAAGCCGTATTGCCTATTTATATTCCGATATTGTAATTAGTTAAAAAGATATTAATTAAAAACCTTAAAACGCCGAATTATTTTACTCCTGCCGGTTGCTTACTTGGCGGAACTTCCCTTCCGTTTCGGCCGAGCGGTAATCTTACGTTTTCCACCATATTAAAATTGTCATCCGATTTTCGGTGTCGAAATTAGACAAAACATAATTACAGAATCGGAAAGATCATTTATTTCGCCACAACACGGTGTAAATTTTTTTGTAAAATAACGATATTTTCTATTTTTTTCGAATTTTTTAAAATAGTGTTAAAACTGATGCGTTTTTATGAAAATTATTTCTAAATCGTTGGGTATGAATTACTTTTCGTGTTATTAAATCGATATTTACACTAATTAACTTCAAGCCTTTCTCTTTTAGATCCATTTATTTAAAAAATAAAATTTCCAAAACTTTTTTTTTAAAGAATTTTTAAAAAGTAGTCTTAATTTTTACTTCACATTGAATAACTTCGTCATTTATGAAGATAATCTCACGAAACCTTTTTTCCGTGTGTACAGTAATATTATCCGTAACATATACGAAGATTGAAAAAATTGCTTCAAAATTACGGATTTTAAAAAACATTTTGTGATTTTCGTAAACTTATGTTTTTCTGAGAAATAAATTAAAAAGTAGTAATTTCTACATTTTTTATTTCAAAGTACGTTATTTTTGCAAATAGCTGGTGATGTTTGAGAGCATTAACGTAAAAATTATGCCCTTAAAATGAAGGTAATGATTTTTAAAATAATTTAAAATACGCGATTTTACACCAAACATTGGTTAACTGCGCTTGTGGCAGAGTGCGCAGAGCTCCCGCTACACTCAAGACTATAACTGCAGCACTACCGTGCGTGGTCAAAACGAAGGAGGGTGTACGCCTCGCAGAAACCCGCCGGTCGATCTTTTCATACTTGTATTAAATTTTTTCTCCTACTGGACATTGCGTCGCCATACATTACTTTTCGTGTTATTAAATCGATATTCTACACTAATTAACTTCAAGCCTTTCTTTTTTAGATCCATTCATTTAAAAAATAAAATTCCCAAAACTTTTTTTTTAAAGAATTTTTAAAAAGTGGTCTTAATTTTTACTTCACATTGAATAACTTCGTCATTTATGAAGATAATCTCACAAAACCTTTTTTCCGTGTGTACAGTAATATTATCCGTAACATATACGAAGATTGAAAAAATTGCTTCAAAATTACGGATTTAAAAAAAAAAATTGTGATTTTCGTAAACTTATGTTTTTCTGAGAAATAAATTAAAAAGTAGTACTTTGTACATTTTTTATTTCAAAGTACGTTATTTTTGCAAATAGTTGGTGATGTTTGAGAGCATTAACGTAAAAACTACGCCCTTAAAATGAAGGTAATGATCTTTAAAATAATTCAAAATACGCGATTTTACATTTAGCCAAACATTGGCGTCGAAAATTACTTTCAGAATCAGTGATTTAAAAAATAAAAAGCCGAAAACTTTTTTGAACGAATTGTAATAAAACACTCAAAATACTTAAATCAATCATTTAATAATTTCTTCATTGAAAAAAAAAATTGCATTAAATTTTTTCCCGTGTGTCGATTTTGCTTAAAAATTACGGATTTTTAAGATTTTTTTTGTGATTTTCGTAAAATAAAGTTTTTGCGAGAAATAATATAAGCATTATTTTTGTAACATTTTTTCTTCAAAAATTATTGTTGTTTCCAATCAATATGTGAACACTTGGAATTTTCAATTAAAAATTGAGCCATAAAAAATAATGAAAACTTTAAGACATTCTAAAGGCTTTGCGCATGCGCGAGAATCATTATTATAATTTTTTCCCCCTCTGTTTAACGCTCAGTGGCCAAGGTCAAACTTGATGTTGCAATATTTTTTCCGTTATTCATTACTAGATTAATTATGTAATGACAACACTGTATAATCTGTTTTTTTCTGGATAAAACGATAGATTATAGTTTTCTGGACTATACTTTGGCTACCAGTATATAACGATTCATTGGCAAATGAAAATACCACACATACACACAAACCCTTTGTATTATTTTTAGCTCTAAGAAAATAATTATTGTTAAAATAATGAATATGCTTGGTTTTTCGTAATATATTATATCAGAACGTTTTCTTTGTTGCTTTAAATATACATTTTTTTAAGTAAAAAAGAATTGTTTTCTGTAAATCATTAATCGAAATTTTTCAATCGTTACGTATAAGGATTTCTTATAACTATGATAAGTAAACCATCTGAACTAAAAAGATTCATACTTTGCTCTTTTAATATCAGTGATTGAATAAATTAAATACCAAACATCATTTATTTGTCACGATGCGGATTTTTTTTTCAAAATAATAATACTTTGCCTATTTTATGATTTCTTCTAAAATGAATAAATATCGATGCATTTAAATGAAAATGATTTTTAAAAAAGTCATTGATCATTTAGAATCAATGATTAAAAAAATAAAATGCCAAAAAAAAAGAATTTTATAGGAAAAAAACAACTTTTTTTTTTTACAAAACAATGATGTTTTGCATATTTTATGAGTTTTTCTCATATGAATCAATATCGTTGAAGTGAGTGGGTGATTTTAAAATTCACCCTGTTTGCCTATTCGAGAATTTTTGGTGACGGACCTCGAAATTTTCAACCATTCTCAAGTGACGAGGACGACACCTGAGCTTTCACCCATCTTTAATAATTACCACACCACACCAACGCAAGAACAAATTTCGAAAAAGGGAGTTTTTATGACATTGTTAAAGAAATCACTCACATCGCACGCACACACACACACACACAGGTGCTATCGGCCTGAGGGAAACACGAAATTTCCATGAGGGTGAAGTTATTCACTCGGTAAAAGCCCGTGCAACGCCGGGCTAAGCGGAGAGGAAAGAAACAAAGAAATCAAAGTAATTTCGGAAAATAATATTGGAAGTGCTGAATTTGTGAAGATTGAGTGAATATTAACGTCATACTGTTCAGCTACACGAGGCCTTTTGGGGACGGTCCACGTAATTTTGAACCTTCGTCAAGTGACGCGGACGACACCTGAGCTGGCACCCCCTCTCCTAACTACCACACCACACCAACGGAAGGACGTTTGAACTCTCGACAGATTTTACGTGCATCGCTCCCCTACACTGCGGGTCTTCAGTGGTACTAGGATCGAGAATTTGTGAAGAGAATTGAAAATGTTAAGCAACAAAGCCATGACACGCACTCACGGGACATGCACTCACATCGTACGCGTGAAACCCCACAAAAGTGTTGGCGTTAGAATAAAAGGAAGAAATTAACATGGGGATTAAGTTATACCCTCGGTATAAGCCCGTGCAACGCCGGGCCATGAAAGCTAGTCTTACACTATTAAAATTCGAAGGTAAACAAACGTATGTATGTATGTATCTATCCTATCTATCTATGTGCGTCTATCTTCTCACGAACAGCACCACGCAGAAAGTCGCGGAAGGTACCAAAAGATCGGGAATTTTCCGGGGAAGCCGTATTGCCTATTTATATTCCGATATTGTAATTAGTTAAAAAGATATTAATTAAAAACCTTAAAACGCCGAATTGTTTTACTCCTGCCGGTTGCTTACTTGGCGGAACTTCCCTTCCGTTTCGGCCGAGCGGTAATCTTACGTTTTCCACCATATTAAAATTGTCATCCGATTTTCGGTGTCGAAATTAGACAAAAAATAATTACAGAATCGGAAAGATCATTTATTTCGCCACAACACGGTGTAATTTTTTTTGTAAAATAACGATATTTTCTATTTTTTTCGAATTTTTAAAATAGTGTTAAAACTGATGCGTTTTTATGAAAATTATTTCTAAATCGTTGGGTATGAATTACTTTTCGTGTTATTAAATCGATATTCTACACTAATTAATTCAAGCCTTTCTCTTTTAGATCCATTCATTTAAAAAATAAAATTCCCAAAACTTTTTTTTTAAAGAATTTTTAAAAAGTAGTCTTAATTTTTACTTCACATTGAATAACTTCGTCATTTATGAAGATAATCTCACAAAATCTTTTTTCCGTGTGTACAGTAATATTATCCGTAACATATACGAAGATTGAAAAAATTGCTTCAAAATTACGGATTTTAAAAAAAAATTGTGATTTTCGTAAACTTATGTTTTTCTGAGAAATAAATTAAAAAGTAGTAATTTGTACATTTTTTATTTCAAAGTACGTTATTTTTGCAAATAGTTGGTGATGTTTGAGAGCATTAACGTAAAAATTATGCCCTTAAAATGAAGGTAATGATTTTTAAAATACGCGATTTTACATTTAGCCAAACATTGGCGTCGAAAATTAGCTTTGCGCCAAAGACTTCAGACCTGTTTCGCCTTCGACCGCTCTAACTCAAGGTTACACTAAAAAATTCTGCCTTAAACAGGAGGAAATCAGTAACTTTGGCGAGTAAAAAAAAAAAATGCGAGTGAAAGATGTTTTTTATCAACTATATATGTCAGATTAAGATGATAAAATGCATTCAATTCATTTCTGAGATTCATTTAAAATATTTATCAGTATCGAAATTTTTGTTCTCTTTCATAAAACTTATAGTTTACTTTAAAATAATGCCTAATGTATATTTCTTTTTTTGACATATAATTTCATAATAAAATCGAAGAATTTGCCCATTTCGAAATTTTTTTTTTTTGGAAATAGTCAGTTAAATAGGTATAAATTCCTTAGAAAAAAAAAGCTATGTTTGTATATTATATATTCTTTATTATTAATTGCTTTTTTTTTAAAATATCAAAAATCAATAAATTTTTTGCAATACATTTAAATGTAATCTTCAATCGAATCTTGCAATCGTTATGTGAATATCCTATGGATCCCCTCAATTAAAAATTAAATTCAATTTGAACCGACCATTCATTATTATTGCTATTTTCTTTTCTGCTACTAATCTGCGTGGCGTGGTTGTCTAACGCGCCGCTTTCGCAAGTATCTTAATTCTTTCTTATGTCTGGGTTCGAATCTGGCGAATTTCATTTTGTTCGTTTCTGCTTATTTTTCCCACGTAAATTAATTTTACTGATAAATACTTATTTTAACATGATCTCTGTTATTTTAATGTACTTTTCATTTTTTTTTTTTTTTTTGCCTTAAAAAAGGTTTTTTTCTGATTTTTAATCATTCAAAGTAAATTCTATCTTTTTCAACAATTCCTAACAAGAAGCTTTCATTTCTGTTTATTTTTCCACGTAAATTTTCAGTGCTGCCATTAGAGCAACGACATGCGCTCACCATCTCTAATAATTATTTAAACCACACCAACGCAAAAAATTCAAAAAGGAGTCTTAATTGATAGTTAAGAAATCACTCACATCCGAATAAAGAAAATCGCTGAAAACACGATTTATGGGATAAGTTATTTCATTTTAAACCGTCAACGCCGGCTAAGCGGAGAGGAAAGAAACAAAGAAATCAAAGTAATTTCGGAAAATAATATTGGAAGTGCTGAAATTTGTGAAGTTGAGTGAATATTAACGTCCCACTGTTCAGCAACACGAGCCTTTTGGGGACGGTCGCGTAATTTTGAACCATGGTCAAGTGACGCGACGACACCTGAGTGCACCCCTCTCATAACTACCACACCACACCAACGGGAGGACGTTTGAGCTCTCGACATAATTTACGTGCATTTCTCCCCACACGGCGGGTCTTCAGTGGTACTAGGATCGAGAATTTGCGAGAGAAGGAAAATGTTAAGCAACAAAACCATGACACGCACTCACATCGTACGCTTCAAACCCACACCAAAGTGTTGGCGTTAGAAAAAAGGAGGAAATTAACATGGGGAATTAAGTTATACCTTTGGTATAAAGCCCGTGCAACCCCGGGCTTAGAGGAGAGGAAAAAACATAGAAGCCAAAGTTACTTCGAAAAAGAATATTGGTCATGCTGATTTTGTGAAGAGAACGGAAAATTTTTTCTAAAAGTAGAGAAAGC
>BMAO01036653.1:0-18401 GCA_019973975.1 Trichonephila clavata | reverse complement strand
ATTTATAACGTTTTCCTTCACCCATCCGGTAGAGTGGTTAGCGACGCTGACTGCTGTGCCGTAGGGCTTGGGTTCGAATCCTGGAGAAGGCATGGATGTTTGTAAGAAGTATAGTGCCTTCGCGGCATGGGGGTACTCTAAATAGCCGTCGAGCCGCAAGTCCTCTCGTGAGGTGGGTGGAAGGGGAAGAGAGGTAGTAAGCCCTTGACCACTCCCAGGGTGCTCTCCCTCAAAATTGGGATGGAACTGAGCCAAATCGTACTGTCACCTGCATGGTGCTCAAAGCTACGGTTAACGACAGGCGCACAGTATAGCCCGAAGCCATGATGAATTTCGTGGGCCTCGATCTGACTACGTCAGACAGGTGACATTAGCACCAACAACATAATATTTTTTGGCGCTCATTTGTCAGATCACTTTTTAAGGAACTAGTTCCTTTGTGTTGGTAATTGAATATTATTCACCATGATAGAAAATTGATCATTGCAGATGGGAATCAATTTCAAATGCTTGAATGACTTCAAACAAGGACCACACTGTTTAAAATTTTCGCATTCATTTCCATTTTCACAGAATTTCTTTAACTGCAACATATTGATGGCTGTACATCGAAAATAAAATAAAACTATTAAAAAATCGGAAAATGCTCCTTTTTTCACATTTTTACGGTCTTATTTACTTATTTATATTATCAGGAAAAAAATATGGATCTGATTTTTTTAACTTAATTCGTTGACGGTTTGAATATTCAAAAAAAAAAAAATATTTCTTAAGAGTTTTTAAAAAATTAGAGATTTAATTTCCTGTATTTACCGTTTCCTGTTTAATAGTTATTTTAACCCTCCGTTGGGTTGCATTTTTTTTTTGTGTGACTTCTATCGATCTGAATGTGCGAAAAATGCACGCAGTTTCAAATTGTCACGTATCCTATCCTTCTTTGATCTGGGGGACGTTCCTTAATACTTATATTTTTCAGGATCTAGATTATGGGATTGAACTGATTGGGGACCTAAGCATAAAATTTTTTTCAAAAACCACTGTACTGCAAAAAACTGCAGCTGTGCTTTTTAACGACCGTCAGAGGGCTAGTTGGATAAGAATTGAGCGTCAACAAATTCATTCTAGACACTGGCGCTAGTCCTGAGTGGGCAAACATTTTCCTTTAACACTTAACGATTTTTGCTTACGTATGTTGGGGCCCCGTATCATTGATACGGCTGAATCTATGCCCCTGATTTGTGCTGTGGAAACTTTTTTTTTGTATTCATTTTATTGCATTATTCCTTAAACTTCATTAACTAATCTCTTAGTTAAGTTGAAAAACATAGTAATAAGGAAAAAAGAAAGGAAAATATTTATTTCTTGTGTATATTTTCGAAACTTTTACAGTATATGTTGGATGTCATTAACTAAAATATTTTTCAATGACATTTATTTATATCTATGGAGAATTTTAATGTGTTAAAAATGTTTTAAGATTTATACAGTTCTTCAGCTGGGGTTTATTCAAAAATCTCCTCGAGATCTCTTTGAGAAAGAAAGGGTTTCTCTGTTTAATATATAATTACTTTTTTTAATCAAATTTAAATACTTTTTAATATTTTGTAATGAAAATTACGCGTCATAAAGCTTTATTATTTAGAAATTTGCATTTTTGTTCTGGATGGATCTAAGGAATATGTGGATTATTTGCAAGACTTTTAACTGTGGAAAACAATGTATTTTTGAAACATAATTTTCGTATAGGATTGAATGAAACTTTTCTTTATTTATCTATTCTTTTTAATGCGAAAAGATAAATGAAAGATTCTATAAATATACTTCTGAACAAAAATAATTGAAGAAATATATTTCTGTATAAATAATTATTTTTATTAAAGCTTTTTATACTAAATTTTAAAAGCTAAAATTTCTACTTTTCAGAAATTATTACTTTTAAACAAATCTTTTTCTTTCTGTAATCTGCAAAATTTTTCCTTATTTCAAAAGCAGGAAACAGAAAAGAAATCGATTACCTCTGAAAAAATTATGCAGGAAGTAAATATTTTTTTTGTGTGCAAATATTAAGATTTTACTTTATTATTTTTTCATAGCGTACTTATGTTGTTTTCAAATTCTGCTCTGTGTTCTGCCCTCAGTTATTAAAATTTGTAATTTAACCCAAAGTAGAAGAATTGAAATAGTGTCAGAAATGCTTCTTCTTTTTAAAAACTCTTCAATGATGGGGAAATAAATTTATTTTTACACATTCGTAAATACTTTTTGCTCGTTTTCCAGTATTATTTATAGAAAATTAAGCATGTTATAAAAATAAATAATAAAAGGTAGCATATTAATTACATTTTCACATTTTTCAAAAGCGTTGATGAGTGATTGTTCTTATTCTTTTGCATGCACAAAGATTTAGCAAGGATTTTTTTGATTCAAATTGAATTCAATTGTAAAAGGAGAAAAATATATGGAAAGCTGTAGAATTCATTAAATGCATTTGTATTGGATTTTTACGGATAAAAGGTGTTTTTCTATGCAACATCGCATAGTTAACACCTAACATAACATAGCATAACAACATAACATAGTTAATAATTGTGAGTAAATTTAATGCAGTTTCTATTGTGCGGCTCATTTAGGACTAAACTTTTCACTGGTATGAAAAAATTTAAGCGCAATTTAGAACTTATTAAAAAAATATCTAATATTAAAGTAAATTGGATTTGTTTGAACATTATTTCTTTAACAGGTTATACTACTTAAAATTTTTATTACTTTGTGTGCTTTTTTTTTTTTAGATTTTAATGTTCTTTAAAATATATTATTTAATTTTATTTTAAGTCTTTATTTATTTTTTGTTCAATTATAAAAAAATACACCATTTATAATTTTCGAAATTCTCATTGAAAAATGAAGAATGGTAACCGAAAATTAAAAAGAAAATTAAACTACCGTATCATAGCATAACTAATTAATTTGCATAAGGAATCTTCCATCAAGTATTTAATCCAAAAATTTATATTCAAATCCATGTGGTATTCCTTTTTTATACGCTTAAAATAAATACCATCATGGACAAAAAATTAGCGCACCAGGAGTAGTCAAAATGAAATGAAATTTTACATACGTAATGACTACTTTGATATAAGTAAATGATTAGGAAATCAAAGAAAGGAATCATTTATTTCAGAGGAAAAAGCAAAAGAACGGAGGATTTAATATCCTGTTGAACCCCTTCTAGCGCGAATGCACGAGGCGATTTGATCGGGCATTGAGGCATACAAGTTCTGTATGATGTCTTGAAACATATCGTTCCATATTTGCTGTAATCTTGCCTCTAGTTCGTTC
Organism: Trichonephila clavata; assembly: GCA_019973975.1. Taxonomy (NCBI): domain Eukaryota; kingdom Metazoa; phylum Arthropoda; class Arachnida; order Araneae; family Nephilidae; genus Trichonephila; species Trichonephila clavata. Next base: position 15,062 of record BMAO01036653.1, on the reverse strand, counting down.
AAACTGGTGGATGCCCAAATCGCCGTCCCAAATGATAAGATATGCTCGATTGGAGACAAATCTGGGATCGGGCAGGTCAAAGAAGGGTTGTAACAGTGCGGAGACAGTCTTGTGATACATTTGCCGTGTAAGGCGGAGCATTGTCTAGTTGAAAAATGGCTCCTGGGAGCCGTTGTATGAGTGGCAACACATGTGGTTGCAGGATGTCATGGACACACCGCTGGCTATCATGAAGCCACGGATCAATACTAAGGTCGACTGTGTATTGTAGGCAATGACACCCCATACCATCACACCATCTGTAGGAGTGGTGTGTCGTTGTAAAGCAAAGGCAGGATTGAGGCGTTACCACGGGGTCTCCACACACGAACACGATTGTCATCACTGCTGAGATTGAATCTATCTGGATTCGTCGCTAAGACAACCTGTTCCATTCCGCGGCAGTCTAGCTTCCTCGTGCGTGGCATCCAAAACGGAGGCGTCGATGGGTGGGCGTCAAGGGCTGCACACGTAATGGGCGCCGCGATCCCAAATGTCCTTCACACAGGGACCCCTAGCGAAGGTGCTACCTGTGCCTGGATGGTGGCCGATGAAGCGGCTGTACGCGTGCATTTCTTACGATGTGGCGGTCTTCTTGACGACTGGTCTGACGAGGACGTCCTGAGCCTGGTCTTCGTGTAAATGACATCTCTCGGATCCATTGGTCCCAACACCTCCTCACAACACAATCAGAGCGGCCTAGTTGACGAGATACTCGCCTAGCTGACCATCCAGCTTCCAACATGCGGATTATTCTCCTCTCTCAAACTGCGACAGCTGCTCATATTGTCTTCGAAAATGGCGTAATGGCATGTCTACTTCAGCACTTCCTTTGTAAACGATTCAGCACATTCAAACAAGCTTTGGTTACCTGTTTTATAATTCACGGAGAACGACATTATGGGCCGGCTATACGTAAAGCGTAATCACGCTGCATTTCTAATCATTTACATATCTCCCCGACATGTATCTTCATGCCAAGTTTCGTTAGGATCCCGCAATTAGTTCTTGGTGCGCTGATTTTTTTTATCCATGAGTCACTTCATTTAAAAATAATTGTCTTTCTTTAATCTAATGCAATTCAACATCTTGAACTTATTGTATTCATTTATTTCAGGGTTGCTCAATCGAAACATAATTTTTGAACAAGGATGGGTGTATGGCTTCTAGTAATTGGTAAGAAAATTATTTCTCGTTGCTTATTTAAGTATAATAAATGCTCTTTTTCTTAATTTTTAAAATTAATTTTTTTCGTATTAACTTATTTTAGTGATTATTCATAAGACTGTAAATTATGTTTTCTTTTTGAAAGATTCACTTGCTATTCGACAAAGTAAAAAAACAAAAAAATTCAGCTTGAAACTCTATAACGTTTAGTTTCTGTTATTAAAGTTTCTCTCTGATTTCTTTTTTCAATTTTTTTAGTATTCATGTCAAATCGTATAAATTTTCACACAATCGAAGTTAATGAAACGTCTGAACTTCGAATACCTTCAACACATTATAAACTAAAATATAACGCTCTTATAGCTGTGTGATTAATATAACGTATCAAAACAAATTTATAATTTTGTTGTGTGATGTATCCCTAAATTTTTGACTTAATTTACCCCTGTCTCTGTACTTGTAACAATTATAATCTTACGGTAAAATTTTTGTCTTTTGTAAATATACCTGAAATTTATTTGGAAGAGATTTTATGTTCCTTTAATGAGATTTCCCTTCTAGGAATGCTTTTAATTTATGGCGACTGCAATGCTTCTGACGATGACAGCGTAAGTATCAAATTTCCTTTGTTTACGTAACAAAAAAGAAAAACAATTCTTTCCGTCATCAAAATTTGAAATAAATGTCAATAAGCGAATTTGTAAAGTTTGCTGTAATTCCATGCATCATTTCTTTATGAAAGAATTATCTTTGTCCATTTGTAATGTAACCTATTCCTTCAAACGATCATTTCACTTTTTATGTTTCATATATTTCTGATTCGGGTGCAATATTCATTCTATAAGAATATGTTGCTTAACTTAACCATTCTTAAAAACTATATTCTCTGGTTATTTTAAATTTATGTTGAGAAATATTTGATGTGTAATAATGAACTAGCACTATTTTTAAAAACAAATTATATATATTTTTTATAGTTTTTACATTAATAATTTGTTTGTAGTTTCATTTAACTGCTTGTGTTACCTTTTAAAATATAACGTATAATTTTTTTCATAGAAAGCCTTACATCACACACACACAACTCAATCAATTAATCATTAACTTATATATATTAAAGATGAAGTGAATTAAATCAATGTTTATAAAAAATTTGAAAAAAAATCTTTTTTTTTTAACTGGGCAAATTAAACAGCAAAAAAAATCATTATAAATTTAAGCTCAACAAATTGTATTGTTTGAATTTTATTTCAAGAACTTTAAATATTTATTTCAAGAATTACTTTTTAAATTTTTGTTTGTTTATACATATACATATATATATATATATATATATATATATATATATAATATATATATATTATATATATAATATATATATATATATATATATGTATGTATATATACACAAGGTGTGATATACAAAAAACCGAGACAGGTCCATTGTCATTGTACTTACAGAATCATTTCTCCGTGACACTAACACCTTCAAAGTAATCCTCTTCAGCATTCACACACTTTTGCATTCGGTGCTGCCTATGCCGGTGACAGTTCTGGAACGAGGTTTCTGGAAGGCCATTCAGGAGATTCTCCGTTTTCGCTTGAACCTCTTCAACTGAGGTAAAATGAGTTCCCTTTAGGCAAGATTTAACTGTAGAAAATAAAAGAAAAAGTCACATGGAGCCAAATCAGGTGAATAAGAAGGATGCTTCATAACAGTAAGAAACTGCTTGACACAGATAGGGCCGTGTGAGCGGGTGTATTGTCCTGGTGCAACAGCGATCCACCACTCCACAACTCTGCGGCTTTTTTCCACTAATTTTTACAGGAAGACTTTTTTTTTTTAGTATTTCAATGTTGTAGGGTTGATTAACAGTCTGACCACTGGGAACCCACTTAATCATTACCATAATGTCGAAGAAAACAATCAACATAGCCTTGAATTTTGATTTGTGTGTGTGTGTGTGTGTGTGTGTATGTGTCTTAAAGATCCTGGACACTTTAACTGCATTGACTGCCACTTACTGCCTGGGTCATAGGTAAAAATGCATGTCTTCTCACATGTTACAACTGATTCCAACAACTTGCAATGCGTTCTAACACGCATGTCTTTACGGCACTGTATTTAGTCATCGGACAGAACTTTTGGAACAACCTTCACTCAAATCTTCCTGTTTAATTAGTCAGTTAAAATGCGTCGAACAGCTTCCCTATCCAAGTAAGCCAACTCCACCATTCGACGAACACTTAACCCGGCACTACTCGCGCAGGGTGTGTCATACCCAGCGTTTAACTTTTTTCAGTTTAACTTATGCTATGGCGTGTTATTGTAGTTATGATGAAGAAATGTGATATTTAAGTAATTTAATAAATACAGTATTTAATAGATGTAGTACAACAATATTTTAGGATGAAGAAATTATCTTCGTGGTTATGATGAGGAAAAATCAAATGAAGAGTATAACAGCAAGTATGATTCCTCCACTGAAATCGGTCTAGATTTAGTAAAGGGGACACTGTTGAAAATAAATGTAGAGGCACAAAAACATTTGAGAAGAACGTAATGTTTACTCTTACATGTTTAGTTTTAAAAAGATACAGATTTAAAAATAAATTAAGATCCAGTGAAAACATCGCACTCATTCACGACGCGATTAAAGGAGTGTATGAACAATGCACTGAATGCCCTTATAAAAAGAACAGAAAAATTAAATTTACGTGTGAAAAATGCAATAAACACATTGTATTTAATACTCTTCTTCCTTTTTAACCTTTGTATACACATTTTACGGTAAAGACACAATGTCAACACCCTTGGGTGTGACGCAACCTGCGCGAGAACTTAAGGTCGTTTTCTTTCACGCGAGTGATGCCGGGTTAATAATCGGTCCCCCCGGAACGCATTAAGATGTTTTGGTCTGTAATTGTTCATCATCTTCCCCCCTGAAAACCGCTTAAACGAGGGAAAGTTTGATCTCAATAAGACTCTCTATTAACACATTTGAAATGTTTCCGTGCAGTGCACATTTCAGTTCATTTCGGGCGCAGAGCATCTCCTTGGCACGGTAAGATCGAAATTTACAACCAGAAAATGTCCAATTTCTCCAGGCCCAGCACTAATGGCACTGTTTCCCTGACTCATTTCTTTAGTTTCACAACAAACTTGATGTTGATTCGCTGTTTAGTTTCTACATTATACATTTTTCCAGCAGAATATAGTTGCACGCATTCACTCAAAGACGCCTCACCTCGTTTTTATTTATAAAAATAAATTTTCTGTATATACACTCATGTCCATAAATTAAGGATAATGGAGTTCAGGCAAAGAAAGAGACAGAAGCAAAACAAATTTGACTTATTTGTAAAGTCTATTTATTAAACAATAGGTAAAGAGCAAAAATGATGCTATATGCTTGACATAATTAATAAAAATTGCGATTTTTACTCCCTGGAGCAAATTTCAAAAAAGAACCTATTTACAAAAAGCAGTATAACATAGTTATTATGATGGTTAATACGGAGTATGTCTCCCAGACGATGCAATACAGGCCTTACAACGCCTACGCATGCTGAGTATCAAATTATCAATCTCATCTTGGGGAATATTACACCACTCATCAAGCAATGCCCTCCTTGTTCTTCCTTCCTTGCCTTGTTCTTCCAATCTATCGCCAATCGAAAACGTGTGGTCCATGGTTGCACAATGTCTAGCCTGAGATACACCACCTGCTGTTACACCAGATCAACTTTGCCACTATGTGGGAGCCACATGGACTGCTGTACCCTAAGGGTATATCCAAAGCCTCTTTGATTCTATGCCGAGGCATGAGGTAGTGGTTAGAGTCAACAATGGTGGCTACATTAACTGCTGATTTTGTCATCATCCACACGTCACAAGAGGCTGTAATTTGAATCGTTTGATCTTTGTACAACATGTATCTGCCATATAAATGTCGCTGTCATATCTCTAGTCCTTCTTGGTGTTATATTTTGTGTGGCATGCATGATCATGTGATCTCTTCGGGTAAATGAAAAATTTACCTCATTATCTGAGTGCTTTTCAATATTCCGCTTTCTGTATGAGTTTCACATTATTTCCAAGTGAGTGTCTTTATTAACGTCGCACTATGAAGCTACACAAGGGCTATTGGCGATGTACCTTGTAATTTTGAACCATGGTCAAATGATGAAGATGACACTTGAGCTGAAACCCCCATTTTCTTGACTTCCACACCACAACAACGGGAGAAAATTTTAACCTCGACAGATTAAACGTGCATCGGCCCCTTTTCACGTGGGGCTTCAGCGGTTCTAGGGTTGAACTCATGACAATCCAGTCCATGACGTTGACCGCTAGGTTACTGCGACCACATATTAAGTTACAGGTACAGGAGGAAGAAAGTATTGTGAAAAATATAGAGGTTATACAGCTCTTTAATCGAATAACTTCCTTCAAAAATATTTTTCCTGGTAAAAACAACCATTTGTGATATTATAAATTATAATAAAAGATTATTTCATCCCCCTCCCCCAATTTTGCTATAGAAATAAGGATTTCTTAAAATCAAACCTGGTTCTGTGGTTTCTTATGAAAGAAGTTTCATTAAATTAAAAATTATTAAATTACTTGAGAAATAATATAACACAAGGCACTCAGATTTGGCTAAACATCTCTATGGAATCCGATATCTCTGAAAAAATTGATTTCACTGAAATTTTTGACAAATTTACCTCTCAGAAAGCCAAAAAAGTTATTTTATAGTTAATTATTAGGTAGTCTTTGTAGAAAAACTGATTTATATACTTTTCATTTCACGAGATTTAGGCTTTAGTACTTTTTATTATCAGCTAATATTTTCCGAGTAAATACTGCTGTTTCGCATTTCTAGTTATAAAATATCTATTTTTCTTTCAAAGGTTATATTTTCGTTTTCTTATGATTTTGTTAAAGTATTTTGTCATTGTTATAACCTATTAGCTGGCCAAAAAATAAAGTTTTGCACTTGATATTTAATTTTGCATTTTTGTTAATGTTTTACTTTTTATTCCTATACAGGTTCATGAGTTTATAACATTAAATATTTGTCAAAATCTGAACATTTTCTTGAGGAGCGGCAAAATAGGTCTTTGCATGTGGGCGGCCGATACCCCAGGATCGGCCCTGTTTAGAACATAAGTCATGCATTTCCATTTCATAATCGTTAAAATCTTCATCTGCACAAGTATTTAGAAGATTATCGTTTAAATTATTTACTTCAGTATCTATTGAATTAAATCTCTGTAGATTAAAAAAAGTTGTTTCTATTTATACAGCTCCCAAAGAAAAATACTTTCCTTTTTAAAAAAAAAAATCTTATTAACCAGAAATCAATCCTAATAAACACTAAAATTAACTCTAATAAAAGTACTCAAAAGACAATATTAAAAACAGTAATAATAAATACATTGTCCAATAAAGTTCTGTTTTTTAGCTTCCTCAAAAAATGTTTTTCCGAAATATTTTTAACAATATTTAAATATTAATACGTACAATCGAAATTGAAAATAAATTTATATAATGATAACAGAACAATGTAACTAAATTTATATCTCTGTAGATTAAAAAAAGTTTTTTCTATTTATACAGCTCCCAAAGAAAAAATACTTTCCTTTTTTTTTAAAAAAAAAAATCTTATTATAACCAGAAATCAATCCTAATAAACACTAAAATTAACTCTAATAAAAGTACTCAAAAGACAATATTAAAAGCAGTAATAATAAATACATTGTCCAATAAGTTCTGTTTTTTAGCTTCCTCAAAAAATGTTTTTCCGAAATATTTTTAACAATATTTAAATATTAATACGTACAATCGAAATTGAAAATAAATTTATATAATGATAACAGAACAATGTAACTAAATTTATATCTCTGTAGATTAAAAAAAGTTTTTTCTATTTATACAGCTCCCAAAGAAAAAATACTTTCCTTTTTTTTTAAAAAAAAAATCTTATTAACCAGAAATCAATCCTAATAAACACTAAAATTAACTCTAATAAAAGTACTCAAAAGACAATATTAAAAACAGTAATAATAAATACATTGTCCAATAAAGTTCTGTTTTTTAGCTTCCTCAAAAAATGTTTTTCCGAAATATTTTTAACAATATTTAAATATTAATACGTACAATCGAAATTGAAAATAAATTTATATAATGGTAACAAAACAATGTAACTAAATTTATATCTCTGTAGATTAAAAAAGAAGAAAACACATTGAAATAATTCACCCGTAACTGAGTTAATTCATGAACTTTAAATATTCAGAAAGAATTTTCAAGAAATGATTTTCAATGCTTCAAACTTGTAAGAATTTTACTATAATTACAAAATAATATTACTAAAGTTATCTCTTGATGTAAAAATAAGAAAGAAAAATATTTAAGAAAATACATCTTTTTCATTCAATTCCTATATTAATTCACACTTTTTCCTACATCTATTTATTTATATATATAATATATGTATCTTTTTCACCAATTTTAAATCGTTAATAAAAATAATTTTATTGAACCACTCAAGTTGAAATTCCTTTTTTTCAAACTTGTAGTGGATGACACTTGGTGTTAATACAGTTTTTTCAAATATTAACTCATTAATATTTGAATAATTATAGAATAAATAGAAAAAACTAAAACAATAATCTAACACCATATATAAAAAGGAAAATCGTTCATTGTGTGTCCCAGTAGCGCAATGGATAGCGCGTCCGAGTAGCTGTAGTTGAAGTAACCGCTTTCTAACAGTTTGTTGTTTCACTGTGGTACCAACTCCAGCTCGAATTTCTACGGAAGACACAGCACGATGCACCACAGCCTAATACGACGGTCTTCCCTGTCAGAAGTGCCACATGGCCGCCCGGAACCCGTTCTTCTTGAAGAAGTACCATCCTTTGACCACTGATCACAACAATCATGCACAGTGGATACATTTTCTTTTTTGCAGCATCGCAGGAAAAAAATCCACCCTCTCGTAGCCCTAGCACACAACCTCGTTCAAACTCGGTGAGCTGTAGATGATGGTTTCATTATCTCCTTAAGGGTATTCTTGGCCAACATCAACTCAATACGTCAAATTTCACAGACAAATAATGCTTTACAGCGCTCATTTAAAGCAACCCTCATTTGCAAGTTCTCAGTTGCTCTACTAACGCCACACTTAAGCACAAAATTTTAGATGTATAAACAAGCCCACCAAATTTCTTTTATCTAACACAAGTCTTTCTTGGCCTTCTTGTCTTTCAAATCTACACACACACACACACACACGCACGCCCATATATATATATATATATATATATATGTGTGTGTGTGTGTGTGTATGTATTGAATTCTGAATTAAATTTTCTTTAAAATGATATAAAAGACTGCATTTTTTATACAACGTAACATTTTCTATAAACATACAAACTTGAGAGGCGTAACAACTTTACAAAGTGTCCTCAGTTTTAGCCACCACTATAGTATATATATATATATATATATGTGTGTGTTACCGTTAAAGTGTGAAATCCGTTGTTTCCTAAAATAACTAGACAAGTCAGTTAAAGTGTATAAAATTATTGAATTCTACGATTTAACATGGTATTTATTCTATAGAATAACGATTACTTGATTGTTTAAGTATGAATACGGCACTCGAAAGTTCTTTGAACTGGTTCTAGTAGCTTTTAATCAATTTTGAACCCCAATTCAAAGTGTCATTACATCATCACAGCAATTCTTGCTTTAATAAATAATGAAAAGTAAAATAAAGGTATTTCATAGAATTTAAATTAATATTCTCTTTCAATTTTGTTTGAAAATGTTTACTCAATGATTTTAAGAAGCAACAGTTTTTTTCCAGCATGCATTTTTTAATAATATTTAAATATAACAGTTTCAGCAACATATTCTTTTTTTAACACGCTTTTATAAGTTTCACTTGTTTGTAACATAATCTTAGAGAACTTGATTAATTCCAATAATGAATAAATGATAGTTTAAAAAACTAAAAAAACACGCTTTTATTGTAGATCAAAAAAAAAAAAAAGAGGAAAAATAAATTATGGTTTAAACAAACCAAAGAACTCGCTTTTATACTGATTCGAATTAAAAAATAAAAAAATAATTCTTAATATAAGAATAAAATGATGAACGAGAAAGATAATGTCATTGGAGTAAAAGCGTGGGGTGTTTTGTACTACATTTTTACACTAACTCAGCATTTCGGAATAGAAGTTAGAAATTATAACAATTGATATATTTATAGAACACCCCCACGTTTTTACCCCCAATGACAATAATTTTCTCGTTAATCATTTTATTCTTATATTAAGAATTATTTTTTTACTTTTTAGTTCGATTCATTATAAAGCGTGTGTGTTCTTTGGTTTTTTTTTAAAACTATAATTTATTCCCTTTCTGTTTAACTAATGTTAGCAATATGAGCAATAATAAGTTATATCATCTGCGTTTTCTTATTATTTATCAATTAATCATCCATAATAGGTATAAATGCAATTTTTCGAGAGTTTGGAGCAATTTATGATCAATTAATTTATAAAATAACGAGTTTTAATTTATCTTATTGTTATGTATCCTTAGTAGTATTTTATACTGAAATGCGTATGGTTTTGAGATATTTTGTTGATTTACTATATTTATGTCATTTTTATATTATCTCAGAATTTATGATTTCTAAATTATTTTGTTTTATTCTAGACTTCCACTGTTTGTTTTCTTTTGTTTTTTTATTCTTGCTTATTTTCGTTCATCATTTTTATTTAATTTTGTTACATATCTATTGTTTCATGTCTTTTAAATTTATTCCTAATGTATTTTTACATTTATTTCTGAAGACTATTATAGCACTCCAAATACTTTTTTTCCAGTAAAATAATTGTTTTATAGGTCTTCTTAATAATATTTTACACACATTACTTATTCTTAAATAATTATTAATATAGTTAAAATATTTTTCAATGACTGGCGATTACATAAGCCTTACTGCAGATCTATGCTCGCTGATACATTATTATGGTATGTATATTATCGATTGAACAATGGTATAACGGAGAAGTGTAGACCCCCCCCCCCTCCCCTACAAACTCAGGTTTTAGATCTCAAGCCCAAATATGTAAGCGTCGGTCAAGCCTTGGGCCCCCTAGAGTCCCTGCACCGCAACGCGGGAGTTGCGGGGGTGTACGTTACGCCACTGCGATAGAAAGTTGCCATAATTTGAGTGTTAGATATTTTTTGGATATCAATTTTTGTTTTGGGTAGATTTCCTGCTTTGGAGGCTGTTTTTGGTAGTTTTAATTTGATATACTGTTTTAGCTCTATAAATTGGAAGATTATTGTTCCATTTTATTAGTGAATTCTGTTATTTTTGATTAGAGATCTATTGATTTAGATAAAGGAAATACAATGTAACACAAAATTGGTGGTTCAAATTGCACAGTAGTTAATAGCGCTAGTAAAAAGACGAAATCCTACAGGACTAGAACTTTCTGGAATACAGATTTTATAGGGTCTAACAATTTTTCTAATTATAAAAATATGATAGCAATAACTCTCAGAATAAACATAATCATAAATATATTCCTACTTGATTAAACTTACATACACAAATAAATTTCCACAGTAAAAATTATTATAATGATACTATACAATATCAACACATAAATTATTTTCGTTAGAATAAATGCAATAATAGTAGATCTAAAACATGTCTAATGTTAAACATAGAGCCATTATGATAATACATCCAAATTTTTCTTACGTAAAACCTTCAATTGCATTTATCTGTTGAACTGTAAAATATGTAATTTTAAATATATTGGTCAAACATGTAATAGAATCAATACTCGTATTAACATTTATAGATCAAATACCAAAAATTACAAACATAATAACGATAATAATAAAATTAAACTTCGGCACTTCATCTATATGGCTTTGAAAATATTGATATTCCTATTCTCAGAATAGTCCTATGTGTTAAAAATAGACTGTGGTGGGAAAACCACTTCATTAAAAAAAGTATTATAACACTATATATCCATATGGTTTGTGAGTGTGTGTGTGTGTGGGAATACCATACATTTTGGAAGAAGTGTCTTGCTAAGCATTCATCAATATAATAAGAAGGAATATTTTATAATAGTGATAATGAAATAAAAGTTAAACGAATAAAAAGAGAAAATAGGAAGAAAAGCATTAGAGTAAACTACCAGTAGAGTTGGTTTCTAAAATTATTGATTTATGTAGTAACTTTGAAAAAACATTTAACATTATAAAAATTAAATATTTCTTGTTGGATTTGAACAAAAAAAGAAATTAGGTATACTAAAATATCCTCAAAAAGAATGATTTTAAAGACAGCCATGTCTTACGTACAATTAAGGATATTATTAACTTTCTCATTTATAAATTCAATATTGAAGATAAAGATTTAGTAAATAGTTCTACTGAGTATTGTGTGCCATATTATTCACGAATAAGTCATATAATAACAATAGTTTTTCAAAAATATTTAATAAGCATGTACATTGCGTACCTATCAATAACATTTGCATTAAGAAGGCTTTTAAAAATAATTTAAAAAATTGGTGTGTGTGTGTATGGCTCAATTTTTAATTACGATAATATTAATGCTTTGCAAAAAAATAATAACATTGTTTGTAATTGTAAAGATTATTCTGATTTTATAAATGATCATCTCAAACATGTTGTAACAGGTAATTTAAATATTGTTAAGATAATACTCTCAGAGAAATAATGTCCAAGGGTACTAGCTATAGATTAATGATCTCTAATTAATAATGCTATTTAAAAACAAATTTCTAAAGATATTAGTAACTTCCTTACAAAATTAACATTAAATATAGTTTTCCTATTGTAGCTTTCGATTAATTTAAATGCAAAATTTCAAATGAATAACTGAACACTAACTATAAAACTGATAGTGATATAATTTACAAAAATATTAAACATCAAATTGTAGAACTACAAAAGAATTTCATTGTCGTTTATGTTGATTAAGTTCCTGGTAATTAGGCAATTATTTGCAATTAGCTTTATACTAATATGCTAAACAAATACTTTCAAAATAATACTGCTTTTAAAAAATCTAATTCCAGTAATAGAGGAATTATTAATCGAATTCTGCTTTTTATAAAAAAAAACTCGATTTACGTATTTCGTATATTAAATTTCCTCATATTTTCCTAACTCCAAAATTTTATAAAAATCCTATTAAATTTAGAACTGTAAAGAATGGTTTTAAAACTTATGTTACACATCCAGGAAAGAAGCAACAAAATATTAATCAACCCACATTAGACAAAATTTATAACTCTATTATTGTTAAGAATAGTATATACATTACTGAGTACATGCAAGGTAAAAAATTATTTCCATTCCTACCTATGATTTTGAAGATTTATTTAACTCCATAGATAGGAGACATGTTTATGATTCTCCAAATAGCCTATAACAAATATTCTTTGAATAAATTAATAAAATATGATAAATATCTTTCTATTATTCAAAACATTAAATGAAACACATATTTTTCATAATAACTCTTATTGTCAGCAAATTAAAGGACTACCACAAGGTGGGCCTGCTAGGAACTGTTTAGCCAATATTTCTCTGCACTTTTATCAACTTGATAGTATTAGTTTCGAATCTGTTTTAGATACATAGATGAATTAATTCTTTTTAGTAGATTTGGTTCCTAGCTTTAATTATTATCCCCAATATTTGTGATGATTAATAACAATAATGAGTCAGCAAACTTTTTGGACCTTCAATTAAACGTTAAGAATAAATTGCTAATATTTTTGATAAAAGAGACTCTTTTGAGTTTAACATTATAAAAATGCCATTCTGGTGCAGTAGAACCTACGCCTATCTATATTTAGAAATATTATCTTAATTTTATAAAAAGAAACACTGAATTAGTTACTGAGATAGGAATTAAAACAAGGTAATTATAAAAAAAATTCTGCAATAATTGCTTGGACTACAACTATCCAAGGAAATTAATTTTTAAATGTATTTCTATGTTATTTTAAATCTTTTTCCCCCCCAATTTCGTTTATTTATTTAATTAAGATATTGTATGCTGACTGCGGTGCCATAGGGTCTGGGTTCGAATCCCGGAGAAGGCATGGTTGTTTGTAAACGTATAGTGCCTTCACGGCATGGGGGTACTTTAAATAGCCGTCAAGCCGCAAGTCCTCTCGTGAGTTGGGAGGCTCTTGACCACCTCCATGGATTTCTCCCTCAAAATTGGGGGGAACTGGAAAAAATCGTACTGTCACCTGCATGGTGTTCAAAGCTAAGGCTAACGATAGGCGTAAAAATCTAACCCTTAGCCGCGTTGAATTTCGTGGACCTTGATCTAATGTTACTGTGGATCAGGTGGCATAAGTAACAACAACAGATATCGTATACTTAGCTTAATTACAAAAACTATCTAGGTGGCGCCCCTAATGTTTGCTTCTAGGAGTTAACACGTCATTTGGCACGCGTTTTCTGACTAAGATGCTTAGTCATCATACATCATTTTCATTTCCAATTTTTCATGAAAGTTTTTATCTTAATTTTTTCTTTAGAACTTTTTTCTTGTTATCCATCTTTATGAGAGAAACCCTGTTATTCTCTATTCCTACTTTCATTTTATTTTACTTATGTTTCATCTACGTGTGATAGATTTAGTCCTAGTTTTTCAACATGGCTCTGTTTTTTCTCTTATGTCGAAAATTTCTGCTGTACTGGGAAAGTGGTACCATAAAGTATTGCTTAGCCCTAATTTTGCTGGCCTGATTCAGTGACAGCCTTATAAATCATAAAAGTCCTTTTTAGTCCGAAGACACTTTTGGTATCTTCAATTGTTATATTTCTTGGATTCCAATTTCTTTCTTTTTTGGCTTTGTAGGTAGTAAAATTTGTTTACTTATTATTTAATTTTATTATACTATATATATATATATATATATAATCAAAATTTCTCTACAAGAGAGAGATGAATTAATATAATTAATACTTAAAAGAATTGCAATTGCAAGATTACCAGACAACAGAATTTAAAAAGAGATGTGAAAAATTGAAATAACAGAGTTAAATATAAAAATATAAAAGAATGGATGCTACAGTATTATCAACATTGCTGAATCAGAACAGCTTGCATACAAAAAAATTCCTCTTAAAAAATTTCTCTGTATAAAAGTGGGGTTGAACATGTTTTTTGGCATGATGTTTTCTCTTTTTGAATTGGAAAGTTTTGGACTTTTTTATGTTGTACACAGTTCGCCTGGATACATGTATTAGCTTTACTCATGTTTTGATCTTTGAATTAGCTGCACTTTTTTTTCTCAGCTACAGGATAATTTTCTTCAAGGTTGTTTTCGCCAAATGTACGAGAACCTGAACTAAACGTGGAGTCTGGTTTTAGACACAAAAAAAAGTCTCAATTTTCATGAAATTTGCTACATTGCAATTCTTACAATTGTTGATAGCATAGCGTTTTTAAAATTTCAAAATATTCCATAAATAAGTACTTTTTCGTTTTAACATGTAAAGTCCTTTAGCATTACTGTATAGGAGAAAAAATGCGAAACACATTTTATACCAGAAAACTCGGATTCAATTGAATAGTACGATTCAATATATAGATGAGGAATATAATATTATTGTTTCAGTTCTTTTGTATCGGAACAATATTCCAAGTTCGGGTCTTATTCTTTTACACTAACCGAGTGAATGAATTGGTGGGTTTGAATGTTGCGCCAATTTTGGCCAAGCTGCACCAAACACTTGATGAAGCATT
>BMAO01036652.1:0-23433 GCA_019973975.1 Trichonephila clavata | reverse complement strand
TTATTTATGAATTAAGGCGATATGGTACCATCTTCACTTTTTTTATGTTTAATATTTGATATTTGGTCTTAATTGTATTTCAAAAAGGTTAAAATATAATAATAATTCCATACAAAAAAATTTTAATTTGTTGCAAAATGTTTCTAAAATTTAATTTTTTTTTAGCTTTTTGAAGCATTTTTTAAATCCCAAAGGCATTCTTAAATATGTCTCTTTTATTTCAAAAATTTTTTCCAAGTACATTATAACATACAACATAAAACTGTGCATGGGTTTTTTTCTGCTGCTGCTCTTTAATTTTTTTATTATTTTTATAGTTAAACTTCCAAAAATAACCAAAAAACCACTAATTTTGATTTTGAAATTTTCTAAAAAAAGTACCATACATGTTAGATCTAATTCCATGCATTGTTTGACAAAACATACATTTCAGAACATGTATAAAAAATTTCAAACCCAAACTTCAATTATCAAAAAAGCCTTAGGGTTTTGAATAACAGTATATGTACAAAAATTCAACATGGATAAATATGAGTTTGAAGTTTTCATTCCATGAATAGCTTGATATAATATTCATCAAATAGTCTGAAATTTTCTGAAATGTTAATTAGCTTATTTAAAATTACTTACCATAAAAAATTGTCCAAATGTAGAACAAATAAACAGTATACTGCCATAATGAATATTTAGGAAAAAAAACGAATGAAAGCTCAATATTTCAAAAAACTTTATATAATAATTATAAAATAAAATAAATACACACACTTCAGAGCTAATTCCATGCTTAGTGCTAATACACAATATGTACAAAAGATGTTTATGCCTTAATTTTTTATTTCCATGATTTTAAAAGCCTTCGCATGTTAAATATTGTACACGAATAAAAGCAAAAGCAAATAACAATTTATAGATAAAATACATCAAAATATAAGAACTGTATATGTGCATTTGTTTAAATAAATATCTTAAAATATTTTAATAATAAAAGTGTTGAATCTCGCACACATGGGATATATATATCACCAAAAACAAATCTATAACAATGGAGAGTTTTTCTATTCTTGCGAATTAGGTTTTTAATTATCTGAGTTATCAAAAGAGATTTAGTATTTGTGCTTTTGGAGAATCCATTTCGAAGAATTAATTTTATTTATAATAATATCATAAAAAACACGCACAACTTTTAAATCTTGACCAAATCCATTTGATCTTCAGTAAATAATTCACAAACTAGAATTTTTGCATGAATTGCACAATTCTTTCTTAAAATGATTTATTACTGCATATATAATGTCAATCTCATTGATGTGAATTAGAAAAATAATTAACTCATTTTTTATCAGGCTTTTTTCTAGCAGATAATCTAAAATGTAGACGTGGTAGTTGCTGTTTAGCATCAAACATTGCTCCATTACTTAATGAATAATGCATTTAAAGCTTTGGAATTTTGCAGGCATATTTATAAAGATTAGGGGTATCAAAAAACAAATAAAAAAATTTCGACAGTTTAATGATTTTTAGGGTACCATATCGCCTAAAATGAAAAATAATTTTTTTTTTGAATTTCCACCCGTACTTATTTAATTGAGTATCAATGCTCAGTTCAAAAAATCCTACAAATACTTAAATTTAGAGAAGCAATTATTTTCTTAATCTATTGAAAATTTGTCAGAAACTTTAAAATAAATTAGAAACATCGTAGCATGAAAATAATATTATACAACTATTGAAATTAAAACTTTCTTCCTTTGAATAAATACATTCTTCCTTTTTCTAAGCAAATTTTACCCTTCCTTGTTTAAATCAACGTTGTAGGCCTTTTTTCAAGACGATAACAAAACATGAATTCGAAACGTGTAATAACAAATTCTACAATCCAGTACACAACAACAATGTATAAAATGTTGCTGTCGAAAGAAAAGGAGAAGATTCAAACAAAATTCATCCAGAAAATTGAACTGTGATACATGTTTCCCTAAGAGACCAGATGTCTTGCAGCTACCCTACCATCTCAAAGATGAGAGTGACTGGAAACAATAAGGTTTAGAAAGCATTCTAAATGAATTCTCTAAGCCAAATAATAAATGAAAAAATAGAAAAATAAATAATACAGAACATAACTTGATATTTCTCTTTGTTCACTTTTCAATGAAAGAAAGTGCTAGATCAGTCGCAAGACAAGGATCCTAAGTTGGCTGATGGAGAGTTTGGAAGTACAGGCTGGCTATTTATCTTTCCACTTCCTGTTCTCGGATATTTTGTCTGTTTGCTTACATTGAATTGATTAAGTTAATGGAAAACTGTGAAATATTTCTTGTAGAAAGGAGCTGATTTTTATTTTGTTGCATAATGATTGTGTCTAGTGGTTATAGGGTTTTTTTTTTGTATTCTTAAAAATATAAATGGAAATAGTTACATCATTTTCCAGGAGACTGAAAAATACGATAATAGGATCATAACATTTTGTTTTCTCAGGACATAAAAGACACCATTTTTTTATATCAATCATTTTTACTTAGTTAAAATCAACGCTTTTACTTTTTAAAGGGACTTGAAAACACAAAATGACTGAAATATCTTTTCTTAATTTTTATTTAACCTTATTCTTCGCATTATAATCTTGTGATTGGTATATCACTTGTTCATGTCGGGAAAAAAAGAAATTAGGGAAAATTTCATCTGAAAAATGTAAATTAACGAATTATGTAATTGAACTATGCCAGATTTTTAGATACAAAAAAAAACTTAAAAAAGCATTCTGATAAAAAAAAAAATCTATTTAAAAAAGAAATAATAATTATAAAAAAAATATGTAATAACACATCACTTAATGGTCCCGGGCCTAACCCGGGCTATCTTCTAACTTTTCTAGGACTAACTTAATAGTACTAACTTTCAAACGACACGTGTCAAAATTTCCAGAGAATACATTGTTTAGTTATAAAGTTACAGTGGTTTTTTGTGGCAAATATTGAAATCATGGATGAAAAAGAATTTCGTGTGCTAATTAAACATTGCTTTCTGATGGGGAAAAACACTGTTCAAGCAAAACAATGGCTTGATCAATTTTATCCGGACTCTGCTTCATCGCAAACAACTGTTAAAAGATTGTATGCTGACTTAAAGACGTGGTCGTACAGACACAAACGACGTTGAACGTTCGGGTCACCCAAATTCTGCAGTTGTTCCAGAAATCATCAAAAAAAGTGCATGAAATCGTTTTAGCTGGTCATAAATTGAAGTTGCGTGAGATAGCAGAGAATTTAAAGGAATCAGCAGGCAAGTGCATTTGCTATTTTGCATGATCATTTGTCAATGAGTACAGAAGTGGAAAATAATTTTAAAATTGCACACATATGAGAAATATAGCCAAGAAAAAACGATTTTACTCTTTTTGATATAGAAAAAAATATGTAATACAATGCACGCGGACAGCTTGAAATTAACATATAAAAGACATTTTGCACCTTAAAAATGTAATTCAGGTTAGCAAAAAAAAAAAAGGTTAGTTATACTTTGAAAATTAGTACGTTTTAAGAGAAACTTTCAAAAGGTAAATAAGTATAAGAGTAGTTCTGGTTTATAATTTTATATGAAACATTATCACATTATAAAAAACAGCTATCTTTAAAAATTATTTCTTTTTGGTAGTTTACACTCTATAATAGCATGATTCAAGAGCAATTTATGTAACTGTATTTTATATTTTATAGATCTTATCTTATAAATATTTGAAACAAATAGAATCGCGATAATTTGTTTGAAACGTGGAATCCAGAAACATCCCTGCCAATATTAAGAAGGCGTAAATACATTTTATCAAATGACGACATTTATTCGATAGAAAAGCATTTTCTTAGACTGAATCAAATCTGGGAATGTCTCTTAACTTCAAAGGCAAATTAAAATAAAAGTAATTAATTTTTTCAAAATGATTTTTGCTCTATCTACCTGAATTGAACAAAGAATTTTTTCAATATAAAGTGCGTATTTTATTCGTAATTATTTAATATTATAAGAAAAACTAAATTGATTTACTTGAAATTTTATATGTTTTTAATCTGAGACCTAATGGAAATATTTTTTTTAATGTAATGCACATATATAAGTTCGTAATCCAATGCTGTTTATTCAAAATAAAAATTAACTAGCTTGTTGATTTTTCTCTTTTTTTACTGAGTATTTAGAAAATTTTAATAGAGTCAAAAGCCTTCACTGCAAATGTCTCAGCTGGGATCAAGGAATATAAAAAATTGGAATGAAGTTAATGAAGACATTTAAAGATATTAATAATTTGTTTCAGTTGAAATGAATTTGCATTAGTTCTATTGAAAACTAAAATAGATAAGGCAAACACACAGCAAACATGTTTACACACGCATAATTGTTTGTTTCGATGTTGCTTTCTTAAATAAAAATAAATTACAACTAATTACGCCTTAAATGTGTCACCTTATTTTTCTTGTTTACTTTCATTTGCTAAGAAAATTTGCAAAGATATGCTGAAAGAATTTGTTTTGTTTTTAATTTAAGTAATACTAGATAAAAAAAAATACTATATTAGCACGTAAATTTTTCTCTTAGTAACTGATTACTTTCTTATTCCTATTTTACCTTTTCCTTTTACATTATTTTTTTTTCTAAATATAAATTTAGACAGTATACTGAAAAATTAAAATGAATAATATAAATATATTTAAATAGGATATAAAGAACAAAAAGCTGAATAGGGATTTAAAATTCTGCTTTAGTTCTGAGGGGAAGACCTAGAACTCCATAACCTTTTCCCAAAATTCAGTACTATTAACATCGCCTTCTTGTTTTTAACATGTGGAATTCAGTAGATATTACGTATATATTATGTATACAAAATACACGCATACCCGAGTGTGTATTATTTTTTTCCCAAAGGAAATGATTTGAATGGCCATTAATTGTTTATTTTAAAAGCAGAAACAAGTTGAAAATCATGAATTTTAACATTAATTTTGCAACGGTGCTTTACTTTATTACTGGGTTTCGCCTAAGGTAAAGAACATAATCTTGGGGATAAAATAATACTTATAATAACATAAAATATCACAAATACGAAGAGCTACTATACAAGACACAAATAAAGATAAACATTTAGAGGTACAAGTTAAAGAAAATTAGTTGAAATACAGTCCGGGATTGGCAAGGTGGGTGATCCTAATTCATTGGGATCCGATCTCTCTCGGCGGGTAAAAGCAGTATTTTGAAAGTTAAAGCTACGGTTACAAATGTGTCCATTACGTAGCGACATCTACATTCGAGTATAAGAAATATAGATTGTATTACAATTTATATTTAATTTACTTTACAGACCAGTTATTTATCTTAGAATTTTAAAGATTGACATAGTTTTATTTTTTAATATACAATGTAAATTAAATATGTTATGTTATATTATTCAAAATTTTGAAATAGAATTTAAATTGCATCCAGGGTGTTTCAAAAATTTTAGGCTAAAATTTATATCAGGCAGGGAATAAATTCCGAAATAAGCAGGAAAAGTGCATAGATGTGGGTACAAATATGTCGGATTTAAGTTTTGTGTGTAAATAAACATTAAAAATAAGCAAGCGAAATGAACCAAAATTAAGTTTTTGGAAATAAATATTTATTGATCAAACTTTTTATTTTTATTTTTCACTTGAAAGTATAGTGACCATCAATTACACAAGATACAAATAGATGAGGCATGAATTGCCACAAATTAGCAAAAGTCATCCATATTTCCTGTAGCAAATGTGTTATAAGACTCTTTCCTGTCTACCCCGTCACCCAGCTAAAGGTGAGGAAGGAAATGAAGTATTATTCTACATGATAATTTCCAATTATTTTATTTAGCACTTTAATCAACTCAAACGCAATTCAAAACAACACAATAAATAGGATGTTCCAATCAGTCGACAGAGGGAGGGGACGAGAGTCTTGCTATGGGAGAATACATCTAATAAACCACTTTATAAAACGATAGTCTTCCACATGACATCTGATCTTGAAAAATGAGTCTGGTCAGTGAAGTTTTCAGCTCATTTTTTATCATCATTTTCATTTTACCTAGACGAAATAAACAAAGTTCTCGATTAAGAGACTTACATTGCCTGTTCCACTGAATCAAAATTATAACAGTAAATAAGAAAAAAAAAACAGAACAATGAAAAAATATTAAGAGAAAGCTTAAAATCCGATAAATCGTAAGGGGTAGGGGTTCATTTCGGCTACATACGATGAAATCACTGAAATAGGTATAAACAAAGAATAAGTTTATGGATGGGGATTACGTTCGAGATAAAACAAACAGAAACACAAACAAATCAATAGTAAAATAAGCCATACACACATAAGATATTTGAATAGTTACTTGGAGATAAAATAACACAATATAAACGGGTATACAGTTACATATTGTGTGTTGGTTTAAATTCTTCCTGTTAAGAAATAATTAAATTAAATTTTACTTTAAATAAAACTTTACATTCACTGTCCATAAAACATACCCTCTGATAATTAAATAATAGTCTGATATTAGCCCTCGAGCCCTCTCACACTCGAGACAACTTGGTAGCGACTAGTTTATTTAGGGATACGGATATCACACACACGCACACACACACACACATTTAGATTTGTAGGATGCCATAAATATTACCTGCAGTCTTTAAAGAATAATGAAAAAATCATAATTATTCACAGATTTTTTTTCTTAAATGTATCAAAAAATAGGAGAGAAAAAGCAGAGATAGCCTATGACTTTTAGAGAAATTAATGAATCTTTGGGATAATGAAACTAATTGCTGAGCTAAGAGAAAACTAAATGCTGTGCAAATAAGTAACTAAGAAAGTCCTTGTTTTTGGTTTCTATATCTAAGTATTTGTTTCTCTAATTGGAGAAGATTAGTTTTAATAGAGATTTGCTTCTTTGTATATATTTATTTTTGCTTCTTAGATAGCTTATCACAAATGATTACATGCGATACATGTATTTAGAACACTGGTATGTATGTTCGTAATTTATTTCCTCAAGGTTATCAGTTACAAGACACAGTTACATTCCTTGCATTAAATAAATTAACAAAATGTTCTAAATTCACAAAAGTTATGCGATATAATTTCAATAAATATGTTTTTTTTATTTCTAAAATGCAGAAACTTCTTTTTATATAAAAAATTAATTTAACGGAGTATTGTTAGCTATCTTTGTGAAAAAAAGCAAATAAAGAATAATGTAATTTAAAGAGAAATAATAATTAACTAATAAAATTCTACTTATAGAATTAAGGAATTTTTTGTAACTAAAATCAATTATTTATAAATGCCCTTTATTTAAAGCTCACATTAGGGAATGTGATAGTAAAATTATTATTTAAAGACGTAAGAATACAGAAGATTATTCGTGCATTTTATGAAAACCTTTTTTAATTCCTTTTCTTGTATGTATTTTAAGATAAAACTTTGGCAACTTCAAAATTCTCGTATGCTTAAGTTTTCTTTTAATTGGAATGCAAAATAAAAGATTTATTTTAAAAATGGCTCCTAAAAATGATATATGACTCAAAGGTTAAATCATTACCATTACCCTTTCCAAGGAGAAATATTCTTATCAACAAATGAAAAATTGGTGTAAAAATGTCGGTTATTGCATTTCAATCAAAGATGTTTATAATATATTTAATTTAAAAGGGAAAAGCGTCAAGCAGAAAATAGAAATGAAAACATGACCATGAAACTTTATCCTAAGACTGTTCAAGCCCAGTAAACTATCAAGAAAATTAAGTCTCTGACATTAAATAAAAACTCTCCAATTCAGATTCATTGCATCAAAACTAGGAATGTATTCAGGAACTGTTAATAAAATCCCTTGCAATGATTTTTTTTTAAACTTAAGACAAGTGTTTAAACGTAACGTGCCTCTTCTATTTTAAAACATATTGGCGAAAGGAAAGTTTTTATTGCAGAAAATTATGTAAAAAATACCTAGCTGCTGAAAATTGGAAATTTGTGTTAACACTCAATGATGAATGAATATATTTATAAGTGACTTAGTAAATGAAGTTTAATTTTCTGTTCGTTAACTGATGGGAATGACTGTACGAAATGGCTTCGTTAGTGTACAGTAAAGTTCCAAAAGGAATTCCTGATAGTTGCATGAATTTTTATAACGACGTATTAAAAATAAAAAAGTCTCAAGTAAAGCCAAAATTAATTCACTATACTATCAACAGAATATTTTAGGACCAAATTTTGATGACGAAATTCTAACTTTGTATGAAAAGTTGAGCTTTATTTGGATAAACCTCTAGTCACGTGTCTAAGTCAATTGCCACGTATTTAGCAAAGAAAAAAAATCAGAAAAAAATAAAGTGTATCACATTTGATGAAATACGTTTAAAATTATCCTTCGATTCTGTAATGGACTTTTATACTTTAGGTTTATTAAAACGAGCTCTAAGAAAACGGCATCCAAGAACACTGAACGGACTTACTGAACGGTTCAAGAGGAATGAAGTAAAATTTGCTTGATGGAACTAAGAAAATGTTTATTTTCATGAAAGTTCGAGTTTGAACCATTGGTAAAACTCATGGCTATCAGATAGATTTCCATAAAATATACGATATTTATTGACAAAAATTAACTATAAAAATCGCTTCCATAAAGTGTGAACGACCTTCTGCATTGCTCGGCTCAAAAATTGTATTCTTCTCATGAACAGTTTTGAAACAGAAGCAGAAATTCCAGATGAATTTTCAATAGTACGAAACGGTTCATATATAATTTAGATCATAATTCTTTTTATTTTACTTTTAATAATCTTTTTAATTAAACTGTCTAGCAATCGAGCGGAGCAGAAACTTAACAGAAATAAAAAAACTAATCCAAAGAAATATAAATTGCCAAAGACAAAAATGCCAAGAGACTTGCGAAATTAATGAAGCAACAATATAGTGTAAAAAAATATAGTAAGAAAACCTGAACCATCAAAATCCCGAGTAACCAAAGGTATTCAAATATTTACTGAGATAAATTCACAAGATGTTTTTACCAAAAAAAACAACTTGTTTTTTAAAAAATCAGAGTAGTATTTAAGAAATTAATACTGGATAATAAAAAAATTAAACACACAGACATATATGTTTATGTATACATATATACGCCGTAAAATACAAAGCAAAAACAATGGGACTATCAATCGTAAGTATGAAAGTTAAATTTAGTAAATTAAAAAATAATAATTTGTTAACAAAGTTTTTACATTTTCAAATCATTGCCATTTGATTTAAAACACTAGAGGTAACATATTTGTATATATATATATATATAAAGAAAACATAAACCTTCTTGTATATATAAATGTAAAAATATGACAATATTTACAATTTCATTTGATAAAACATAAATGAATCCAAATAAACTATGCTGTGCCTAAAAAAAACTTGAATTACGAAAAGAGCGTATTTATGTCTTCAAATACAATTTATTTAATGAGGCTTACCTTTAAGAAGCTTGTAAATTAAGATGTCTGATGTTATTTCGTTTTTAAAAAAAAAATGGGCAATATGATTGTGTTATTTAGTATAGGATTATTATCTGGCACTATACATAAGTATAATGAGAAGGATTCTTTAGTCAGTGGACGAGATAAATCGTTTGTTATATTAGTGTTTTAATCTATCTTATCCATTCTGTTTCTGAAAAAGCATTTTTATGTTTTGTTCTATAATATACTGAATTTGAACTTAACTGTGAATTGGATTACCATTTGTTTCCTCCGATAGAGAAAGCAATTCTTCAAATTTTCTTAAAGGATTTTTGTCTAGTGTTATGATTAGGCAGAAAATCTTCCGAGGAGCATTTAACTTTGACGACACCATCATCTAAGGCATTTCTTTTTAATTTGCTGTAGTCATAAGAAAATTGTATTCTTTCTGTGATGGTTAAAAATTTCAATATCTGATAGACTTTCAAAGTCCTCCATATGACGGGGATAACTTTGTTACGAATTTTGTGTAATGAATTTTTAAAATAGTGTAAATAATTTATACTTCGATGTGTAATACGTTTATATTACTCTATTTGGTATTTACTTTGTGTTAGAATCTTAATATTCGCAAGCCACGTCGTTTCTTACCTTATAACTGCGATTCAGAGTAAACTTGGCGAAATCTTTTCGATAGAGACAAGTTAACAATTTGGCGATCATGTTGTTAAATTTAGTGATTTTCGCAACTTTGTCGACTACTTTTGGCGAGTTCCTGACCCTTATGGATATGGATTCTTCTGGATATTAGTGGAGAAATATAATATCATGATATATGACACAAATGGATTTTTCTCGAAAGGTTTGTGAGGCTTATGAATAGGGAGTCGCTCGCCGAAACAGAGTTTGTCTTGTTTTTACCGTCCTAGGGCAGTATTGATTTGACTGCGAAAAATCTATCAGCGAGTAGTGTTTTGGCTGTTGAATTGGACAACCCTGTACTTGCGAATAATCTTTAAACATACTGTATTTTGGACACCGAAAGTAGTGTCTGAGCGCTGTTGAAGGTGTGAAGGCTTTCTGAGATTTATTAAGCGAATTTGAGTACTTTATCCTGTATTTGAAAGATTGTTTTTCGAAAATAAATTTCTATTGCTTCTAGGAAGCTGCTCTGCTTATTGTGACTGTTTTGCATAAAGGGTTCGAAACCTGATCTACAAAAAAATATGATATTTTAATGAGAAAATGTAAATTCATTAATTGATATCATTTTGTTAAAGCATCCTATAAATTTCATGTATTCCAACACCTTCATTTCCTGATATATTTTAATGAGTTTAATACTTAACCCTGTGCATAGATCTTTCTATTAACATCTTCACGAATTAAAGTTATACCTTCTGTATCAATCAATGCAGAACGAAGAGTTTAATCGAATTTCATTATGCTAGAAACTAAATGATTGCTTTCTAATTCAAATGGATTTCTCCTCAAAACTTAATTTATTGATAGAAAGTGAATTCATGAAATAGTTAATTCTAATATTATGCACATTATAGTGAATTTCAGAAGGGTGATTGTGATCCGAAGATTTCTTCGATCAATCGCTTATTGTAAGTAAATATGGCTTAGAATTACCGTAGTTATCATTATTTCAAATTATAACCTTATTTTTTTATAACTGAAATGGGATTAATTTTTTTTTGTAAACGAAGCATTTAGAAGCATTACGATGATCGTTCGTAAAATATCTCGCAGTTTTTAACCACATACTAGTGATGGTGGTGGCACATACGTGTGTGATAAGAGATACCCCACTCTTCAAACATTCATTCCTCGCCAATAGGGTGTCTAATTTAAAACTGAAAAGATAAGCCTGAAAAAATTATGTTGTGATTTTGAGGTAATTTTCTCCCATCTGCAGTTTGGAATAAAAAACATGTGTTTTCGGCACTCCAATTCTAATATTATCACGAGATAAATTCGCGACTGGAGTCTTTACACACACACACACACACACACACACAAATATATATATATGTATGTATATGTATATATATTTAAATATATATAAATAAATCACATAATTATAACTTAACAAAAATTCGAAACCATATGAATCCTAGAATATGACATCCCATTTCAAAATATTAATGGCGAATAAAAATAATAAAGATCCAACGTTTTCATACGAAATTAAAATTGTATAAGATAAAATTTATAAAATATCCAAGTGCAACCTCGGACTTAGGACCGATAAGTGGGGTTAAACCAGTTTGATGGCACCAGCCTTCCTTCTATTGCAACTTGGTAAGCTAATCTGAAAATATCCAAATTTTCCAAAATTTAAATTTAAAAAAAATTTAATACCTAAAAAATTAAACTATTTGCCATTGCATTCTGAAAGATATAACATAAAAATTTTAAATTGTTGAGACAACTAAGTGCATAATATAACAATCATAAAACATCAGAGATTATGCATCGATCTTCGAAATGGTTGTACAGAATGAAAAAAACCTCAAAAGTTTGAAAATCCAAATCAAGAACGCAGTATAATCACAAATTAAATACCTAACAACATCAAAACAGATTACATAAACCATCAAAAACACACCCAAAATCATCCTATTAATAAATGAAATCGATGAACGGTATTCAATTTCTTAACAATTTTTCATTTCTCCTACATCAATAATAACTCTTACATTATTCACTACTCCCACTAATGCCACGTTGTAATCCAAATGATCAATATTCTTACATTCGAGTTTAAATATTTAATATTAGATGCAAGCCAAATTGCATTCAAAAAGTTTTTTGATTGATCAATAAGTGTTTTAAAGTAAATATATATATATATATATATATATATATATATAATGAATAAAAAATGTTGCGATCTCTTATACCTCTGTGGTGGAATTATTTCATTATAAATTACTATTGTGGTTGTTTCTTATGTCGCCTGATCGATAGTAGCATCGAATCAAGTCCTGCGGAACTCACCGCGGCATAGGGCTACATTTAGGCCTGTCATTAGCCATAGCTTTGAGCCCCATGTAGATGAAAGTATGATTTGGATCGATTCCACCTAATTTTTGAGGGAGAACACCGGGGGGGGGGACTCAGAGGCCACCAACCCCTCTTTCCTTACACCAATATTACGAGAAGATTTGAGGCTTGACAGCTATTTCTATTACCCTATTCCTGGAAGGGGCTCTATACATTTACAAACATCCATGCCTTCTCCGGGATTCGAAAATAAGAACAACGGCAAAGCAGTCAGCGTCACTAACCACTATATCGGATAGGCTACACTGAAAATTATTAAATTTGTTTGTGTTTAAACTTTCTATTTCAAAACTGGATATCCATGTTGCAGAATAATTTTTAATTTAGTACGCGGATTCCAAGAAATTTCTGGCCTTTTGTAGTAATTCACAAACGTTATCTAAATTTTACTAGGATGAATGTAAACTATTTGATATAATCATTATCACCTGCAAGTTTTACATATTCTGGATTTAAATCTGAGAGATATTTGTCAACAATAACTAGATGAGAAACACAAATCTATTTTCTCATCATCAGCTCTTTGAACCTGATGCTAAAACAAATCAAAATAAAGTCTTCCATCATTATTTGTTTCACAATTATGAGTTCCTTCCCCAATAGCTTATGTGTATCTTTAAAATATTTTAAAAATGGCAAAAGTCAATATGTCACAAATGTTAGTATTTGTGCATGTTAGCGTTCTCTGCACTGTGTACGAGTCCAAAACGGCTAGTAGGATTTGATCTGACTGCTGACCAGATTTTTCTGACCATGGTAAAGCACGATACTGCAGATCGTGATTTGCTATTTTTTTACTCTCTACCATCTTTTCTCGTCAGTAAGACTGTAAACCTTTTGTTAAACATCCTGTAAATCTATTGTTATGATTACTCATGAATGATTACTATTTAAGCCTCTAAAAATTATCGATGTGGTTAAAAAGGGCTCTACAAAGTAGTGAAACGTTGTTATAAACGATTTTGAATACTTTCGAACCACACATGTGTATTCATAACTTCATTTATCTTCCCTATGTTTCAACCTAGGTTAATAAAATTTAGATGTCGTCTGCAGAAATGGCTTTTAGAAACATCTCACGAAAACAGCAGCTCTAGTTCGCTTAAACATATTGTTACGAATTTTGTACAATGAATTTTTAAAATAGTGTAAATAATTTCTTTCTTGATGTGTAATACGTTTATGTTACTCAATGCTGTATTTATTTTATGTTAAAATTGTAATATTCGCAAACAACACCATTCCTTACATTGTAATGGCTATTCAATGGAAACTTGGCAAAATCTGGGTGATACAGCCAAAATTGGAATTATTTTTGCTGAGTTCTTGACCCTACGGATTCTTCTGGAAATTAGTGGAGAAATCTAATACGCAAAATGATTTTTCTCGAAAGATCTGCGAGTCCTTTAAATAGAGAGATCTCCGAAACTGAGTTAGTCTTGTTTGAATGGTTGATTTAACCGTGAAGAGTCGACCAGTGTTTAGTTATTACTTCGGCTGATGTGTAGGATGTGCGAGTGATTGTGCATAATATTTTACATACTTATAATTTAGACACTTACAGTTGTGTTTGAGCGTCGTAGAAGGTGTGAAGGCCTCCTCAGATTTAATCAGTGAATTTGAGTATAGTATACTGTATTTCAAGTTGTGTTTTTCGAAAATAAATTTCCATCACTCCTGAAGAACTGACCAGCTCTTTGAGACTTATTACATAAAATTCTCCAAACTCTACGTAACAACATGTATACATATAATAGTTTTCTCATAAATTTGTAGATCTCATTATACCTTTCCAAAACTGCATCATGTACCTAAGTATTACTTTTTACCTGACACACTGTCTCCATATTCATTTTTCGGTCAAGAAATTTCCTTTTAAAAATTCGAAACGAAAGCCTTTTTTATGTATAATTTCCATGACAATATATTTAGTTGTGAACAATGCTTGCGGTAGTTTTTAAAGTGTCTAAAAATTGACATGTTTGGTATTTATTTCAAAACGGTAGATCAGTTAATTTACAATATGTTTTTAGTTGTTAAAATCAAGTTATCTTATTTATACAACTTTTTATTAAAAAAAAAGCATGAAAAATACCAATTTTTCTTTGAATAGGATTGCAATAACAATGTATCTGCATGGGAACAATATATTCAATAATGTTAAAATATTAAATTTGTACACCTGATTGCCTAGCAAGACTTTATCTATGTTCTGATATTTAACAGAACTTTTTTCTTAACCCTTTCCAGGCTTTTTCCGAGTTGAACATGGATAGGCGAAATGTACTATTCTGGCTCACACCGTGAAAGTTTACACTGTGAAATCCATCTCTTCCGAATTATTTCACACGTGCTTTTTATGGTATCGAAAAGTACCTCTCGGTAAAAATTTCTGCAAAAAGTGGACATCCTTCTGCTGACCCCCACCCCCTTCACCTTTGTCTCAAATACATTTTTTTTACTACATTCCCCCAACAAAGAAGAAAACCAATCCAACAAGACAATGTATTATTTGCTGGTCAAAGAGGGGCAGTGAGAGGCAGAAGGTAAGAGAAGGGAAACTGTCCGGAGTGCGATGTTAGGTTATGTGCAGTACAATGTTTTAGAATTTATTATACATGATCAAATTTTGATTAGTAATTACAATCCAAGGTAAAATCTAGGCATCTTAAGCCTTATATTTATACTTAGAATGAATGGACACCAAATTCTAATTATTTCTGTCTTACAAAAATCCGACTTTACGGATAAATTTCTCATGTATTAAAAAAAAATTATTTTTAAATTAATTTTTGGGAAAATTTGTATACGAATGGTACTAATATATTTAGAAAGAGATATTTGTTTGAGAAAATACGCACATAAAAAATGGACATTTTTTGACCCATAATCCAGGAATAAATGAACACTGAAGGGTTAATAATATGTAGTCGTTAAGTGTTTATACTAGTCTAATTTGGAATTATATCCATTTGAAACTCCCTTACTAAAACATTTTCCAACAATAATAATTTTAACCACCGGTCAAACAATTCTTTATTTATCATCCAAAAGAAGGACATTTTCCAATGATACTTTTTAATACAATATTTCTTCAAACAAAAACACTTATACAATCTTAAAAAATTTACTACATTTTGAAGGTATTTATTATTAATGATGTTGCAGTAAAATCCCTTTCGGGAAAAAAAGACTCGTGTTATTAAGTTGCCAGCTGATTACTTTGGCATTAATGCATACATTACTTTACTGGTCTCAGGGGAGCAAAGCGAGCTAAGAAACACAATTCTTTTTGGAAAAAAATGAATCTGAGTTTCGGCAGAGTTTTAAAAAATATTTTCGATTAAAAAAACTTAAAATATGTAGTTGTTTTGAAAGATTGTTAATTACAATTTTGAAAACTTTATTTATATTTTTGATACCGCATTGTATAATATTAAAGTAATGGTGGTTATAACTTTTTCTTAACATTTCGTGAAGTGTAAGCTTATGTTGTATTCCTACATCGATTGCGAAAAACATTTTTAACTAGTGCGATGTTACTTTGTTTTATTAATTAATTTGAAGGGCCAAGAACATTTTAAGGCATTGTTTACTATTGCAATTTTTAAAAACATAAGGCTGTTTTAAAAATACTTGTTTTCAAATGCAATGATGTAATTCATTTAATAATATGTGTGACTTAAAAGAACAAATCATAAACTTGGGTCAAAATAACTGTAACGCAATTGTGGGGTTTTATCTGTGTTATATATTTGCTTAATTTACAGGACTTTCAACTGTTATATTATATATAGTAAAAGAAGAAAGTATCAGTATTTAAATAATGTTACTAAACTACATTTATATGTAAGATGTCTCCTTCTTTGAATTTGTTGTAAGAATTTTGCAAATTTTTTAGCTTTATCAATCAAAGACCTTTAAATCATGTCCAAAAATGGATAATGAGAAGCATTAACGTATTTTTTATTTAAAAATGGACAAGTGTTAACACAACGTCAAAATCAGTCAAAATTGCAAGGAATAGAGATTGAAGCTCGACAAAGCTAAGTACTCTGTAAACTTCCAACGACATAATGAGAGATAATAAAAAAAAAAGTCAAGCAAAAATGTAGTATAAAAAAAATGAGACAATCTAAGAAAATGATTTTTCTTTATATTTCGAACACTGCTTTTTTATTCGAACTGGATTTTTACAATTTGTTTCAGGTCATTAGAATGTATAATGATGTAGGCTAGTTGTTGCCAAACATATAAGGTTTCTACCGTACCATTTTTTGAGACCTCTCCCCTGGAAGCTAGATATCAATAAAAAAACACCAATTCTTAAACATTCTTACATTTTTTTATTCCCTACAAACTAAACATTTCTATTAAATGCAATATCAATTTTAATAAAACTGTATGTAACAAAAGTAACTGAAATTGAATTGTACGTAAGAAAGAAATTGAAGGGTACTTAGTAAAAAGTAACAAACGCAAAAACAAATATTTTGTAAGCTTTACCTCAGTGGGGGAATCATGGTTAGACAACCCGAGGCTCTACTGAAAATGTCACAGTGAAATATTGGTAACTCATATCGACGTTTTGGTTATCACTGATCAAGCAAAAGTCAAGCAATAACGGAGTAAATCAAGCACTTCTGTGAGTTAAGGTACCATTAATTCCTTTAAAAAAATATCTTTTTTTTTATTTGATTTAAAAAATATTTCAAAATCTATAATTTAAAAATAGAATACTTCTGTGGACAGATACATTTATTTTCTTTCGAAAAATAAAGAACTGTATTGAAAATAAATGATGTAAATATAAAAACCGGCTCTGTGGCGTAGTTGATTAGGCGCTGATTTTGAACGCAAAAGTTTGCGGTTTCGATCCCGGTCCAAGTCTCCGGATTTTCACAATGCAAAAAATGGACACACAGCGTGCCCCTGTCATAAGATTATGCGACACGTGCAAGCCCCTTAGAGTGCCTGTTTGGCTTGGATGTCCTCAGCAAAATAAAATTTCTAGCTTAATTTTGCATCTTCAGAGCTCAGATGCCTCCTTATGAAGAGAAAACTACTCTCCCAAATTACAGTTTAGCAAATTAGTATCCACCTATGTGGTGCAACACTTAAAAGTGATACCAACATTCGGGTAATGTACTTGGTCTGCAATGGTAACTACTAATCCATAGCTCCATATGAAAAAAATGTAGAAATTTAAAAATATTCAGAGACGTTTGAGATTTCAAATAGTGCAGAGGCTAATTTATGTCAAAAACGCGTGTTCCAAATATATTAACTGTCCCCATAAATAAAATAGACTTAAGCGATCAAGAAAAAGACAACCCTTTTAAAGTACTTACTTTAATGCAACTAGTTCAGCACAATTTTAAAAAAAAAACTTATACAAACTTATAACTAAAAATAATGATTACTGAACAATACCACACGTTCCAAAAGCCCTTAACTAAATTTTTTTTTAGTAGTTTAAGCCAGTTATTTTTTTTTTTTTTGAAAGCTGACTTAAAAGGGTAATTTTATGCTTCTTTAAAAGTAGCAACTAGCCTTTTAACAATTTGACTCTGCAACGGGAAATTACTTGTTTGGTTTATGACATCATAAAAAAAGACATATTCTTTGAGGTGTAAGAAAGGCAATTTTGAAAGATTATAAGTACAAACTAGATGTTGCGAGATTCCTTTTTTATTGGTATTTAGGGAACAAAAGTATGTTTTGCTTTTTATTGTTGGTTGACTTTTATCGCCAAAGATTGCCCGTAAATATTAGGATTGCCATGAAATGCTTTATACTGCCTATAATTAAGAAATGTTTAAAATTGCTGTGGGAATAAGGCAAATGTATTTTAGACATAAAATCATTAGAATATATTGTACTAAATGTATGTTATTCTACTGCAAACGAATAATTTTTAAAAGACAAAATTTTTTTATACCAATGAACAACTATGATACCTTTTAAATATATATGCATATATTAGCTGGTATACCCGTTCTTCACACGGGAGAATTGAAAAATTAAACAATAAGATTGAAGGATAAATAAATTTTTAATGAGTTAATTTAACGTAAAAGGCAAATTAAACACCCCCCCCCCTTTTGCATATCTCAGCTGAATAAAAAAACCATATTTGTTAAATTTTAAGTCGGAAGGTCTAACAGCTGATAAAATGGATTTTTTTTTATTTATAATGCCTCGTAACTCTCTTGAGGGTTGACTTTTGAAAACACCTTCCTAAGCTGAACTCAGTTCAGCAAAAGTAACACATTAAAACAAATGTTGCAAATTTTGTGTAATAAACACCTAAAATATTGTGAATAATTTATATCTGAATGTGTAATACATTAATAATAATTTTTGTTGTATTTATTTTATGTTAAAAGTATAACAATGGCAAGCAACGCCACTCCATACATAAATAATGGCGATTCAATGAAAACATAGCGAAATGTTGGTTATAGAGCTAAGTTGGCATCATTTGTGGTGACCACGTTGGTCAACTAGGCGATTGATTGAAAGGTGCAGAAGTTGATATGGTACAGCGCTACCTTGTGGAAAGCTGCAACAAAGTGGATAGCACAAAAACCTTCTCCCTAAAGAAACACATATGCATGCCAATTTTCATAGTGATCGGTTGAACGGTGTTGGAGTGTGTGAAGAGATTACATTTGACACATCCATTTATTTATGCACACACACACTTCGATTTATTCAAAAATTGCCTAGACACCTCGAGATTAAAATCACGCTACCTGAAGAGTCTATTTTTTGGGAAGATTTTGATTAGATATTCCCACATATATTTTAATTATCTATATTAAAAAAATTAATTTGTCTAACAAAAGCTATAACACGGATAGTGTAAAAAAAACATATTTGAATCTAGTTTAACTGAAGTATATATGGTTCAATTTAGAGTTATTTTCATTTGTACAGTTTTCTTACATAAAGAGCAAACTTCATTTTTATAAAATTGTGAATTTTAGCTTAAGCATACATAATTTTTTCTGCATTTGTATTACCTAAGGAAATTTTTTAAGTATTTAAATAGTTTCTTAAATTTATCTTTCGCCTTACTCTGAGTAAAATTAGATTTTAAATTAACTATAATATGTCACCGTTTTATTAAAAAATGTAGTTTCATATAAAGGGGCAACTGCAATTTTAGAGAAATATTTAAGGAAATGCTTTGTAACAATGCATTATCTGTGAAGGCGGCCTTCTTTAACTAGAACTTTCTTCCATCCAATGAAATTGGCATTTTTATCTAGAACAATGCCTCAATACAAGTGAACGTCACTATCGCATAATATATGAGATAGGTGGCATACAGCAGGTGTGGGGTGGGTTTTTTCAGGTAAGGTTTGCGGTCCACCCAGTGGCATAGCTTAAGCGTCACCTTGCGTTTACAATGTAGATAAATGTGTCGGCTACGCATTTATCGAATCATTTGTTTAAGTAAACGCAGTTGAATTGATTGTGAAAAGCTGATTCTCCAAACTAGATGGCGTCGGGGTTCCCCATAAATGTGTTACTTTTAGTATAAGCATCTTAGTTCCTAGAAAGGCGGTCACCCGAAAATGTCTTGGCGGTCCACCGGCTGATCGCAATCGACATTCCTAATTCCTAATATAGAGAATAAGAGAGGTTTATAGCGCCATGTGCATGTTTATTACCTCATTAATTCGTAGTAAAGCCAAATTGTCGTATTTTTAGATATTCAATATTACGGAGGTTTTTGTATTGATAAGGCCAAAGGATTTCTCCTGAGATAAGTATAAAATTGATTCTTAAACTTAACCCTTTCTTGTCCGCATATCGCGTAGTCATTTTGAGTATTGGGTACATAAACGTAATTTGTTGATATTTTCCATGCTTGTTAAAATTTCTAGTTTGATTCATTAGTTTCTCCAACCGTGCTGTAGCCGCTGTTGCCTAGTAGTAAAGGTAACGGACTTAAAGCGTCACTTAAATCAATGGTGCCACCGAGGTTCGCCACGTCCACATAGATTTCGATAGGAAACTAGTTGGCGCAGGTTATGCTGATTCTGCCATATGATTAGGAGAGTGTGATTCTTACGCATGCTGTGCTTGCAGGAGAAACTTTCAACACAGAATATAATATCCAATTTCTACAGAAGCATCTGCATCTGGTTATGCGGAGCAAACGTTCACTTTTATTGCAAAACAATCTCCCTATCGTTGTACATGGCAACGCTCGTAGTCATGTCGCAGACAATGTCACTCTGCTATTGCGTCATGACACTGGGGAATCTTGATATATGTTGATCTTATCACCTGACATGAATACTTGTGACTTCGAGCTTTTTCTGAAGTTGAAGGAACCTCTTTGAGGTCACCAATTTCAAGATACCTCATCTGTTCGCCATTCAGTAGGGCCATTCGTCGCTGACATCAACTGCCAACAACTTTCCAATGGTCACCAACGTCTTCCCCATATTTGGCAAAGGGTCATAATCTTTGCTGGTGATGATATATAAGGAATCCAATGTGATGGCACTTGTTAGTTCATTAAAAATTATTTAGAGATAAGATGCCATTACTTAACTCACAAATTTTGTACATAAACAGAAGTAATTTGCATCAAATCCTCTGTCATTAGTTTAATTATTTAACATGAGAGAAGTCGCACTCTCGATACAAACGTAAATGGTCACACGGAGTGACGAATTCACTCCAATCCTTTTTTTTTATAATTATTTTTATTGTACATGATAAAAATCGTAATTCGAGTGAATAATTTGTAATTAAGAGAAATAATACTTACCTAATTTTAAGGAATTTTCAATTTTCCTTCGAAAATTTGAGAAAAAGATCCAATCTAACTGACATAAAACGTTTCATATGTGCGTTAACTTAATAAATAACACTAATCAAAGACTTTTCTCTAACATTACAGGAATGATATTTACAAGCAAAACTCTCATATTTTGTTTAAAGTATTGTAGTTTTATTGCTCCTTTGATGAATGAGAAATACTATGTTGACCTTTTTTCTTGATTAGGTCTTTTTTAAAGTGGCGCAGTCTGTTTTGTTGCACGGTTTGGGCTTTAAATATTTCTTGATGGAGATTTTTAGGTAGCATTTGAAAATTTCCCCTTCAACTCAAACGTTTCATGTTCTTCACTTTTCGGAAATCACTTCCGCTATCGTGCTTAAAATCCATTATTTCATCAAGTTCTTCCTTTGCTTGACAAGTTTCAACTTTTTCTAATAAAGAATTGCAGATGCGTATTTTTACTTTATATTATATTCATTTACATTTATAAACCATAATGAGTTATATAACGCATTTATAAAAACTACAAAGTCTTTCCACAGGAGAAAAATCTAACCTGTTCAAAGAAAATATTTTGAAACAAAAGTAGTTGGGGGTACTCAATCACCCCAAGTACCTTAAGATTGTAAAAAACGTTTGTCATTCCCGTAAAATAGGGAGATATGTGAGAAATACATTTTAGTTCCCATGAAGACTGTCATATAGGAGGTTATTAACAATGTCAAATAAATTGTTTTCACGGAATTAATATTTTCCCATTAGCCTTAGGCGACTCTGTGCCACACGTGGCTGCTTCCTGGTTAATTAAACATTTTTCTTACCTGAAAAATAATTTCCGTCTTTTAATATTCGAAGATTTTTACTTTAATTACACTCATTTTTTTATTAGATGAATGATCCCAAATGGAATTTTCAACAATCGTAATAATACGCCGTTGAAGAGTTTCAAACGCAATAAATGACTTCTGGAGTCTATCCATTCAAATTTACTTGACTTTTAAAATGCTTTAAGCGGAAGCATTTGTCACTAAGATTAACAAATTAGTTACTTTAGAAAAATTAATAAATGCATTATACTTGGAATATTTTGAAAGTACTTGAATTATCCTTTTGTGTGCCCGAGAATAGAATTTAAAATATATTTTTCAACCATTTCAAGCATAAAAGAAACAGATATTTCACTTTGGGTACCAGACAAAGAAATATTTAGTATTCATAAGCAAATAAATCTTGAAGGACACATATTTGCCAGAGTAATTCTTCACGCTCTGAGCTTTGCTTGTGACAATTTATCAAACTTTCGAGTAATTCCGCAATACATCATTGTATTCTTTTAAATTGTTTTGCTTTGATTTTATTTAACATTAAAAGAAAAGAATTGATTTCTCAACCAACTTTAATAATGCGTACTAAGGTGTAAATATCTTTTTTTTTTTTACTTTCTATTTAGACACAAGAGAATATTCTGGAAATAATCAGTGTTTTGAGAAACCGGTGTCCCGAGATTATTTTTGTAACTGATCTTTCAGAAATGTCGACATTTAAAACAAGGCTGGAGTGAGTGTGTCGAAATAAAAAGAACTTCTAGAAAAAAATATATAAAATGCTTGCCTTGTTTATGTTTACAAGAAAATAACCTTGGAAAGAAACTATTTTGCTTACGATGGATTTTATAGTCTGTCTTATTGAAGGTGATAAAAATGTTATTCTTATCCCAAAGTTTTGCATTGAGAAAACAAAAATCAAATTTGTTTACATGTGTTTACTACACTAGAATGAAGCTATCTTAATGGTATCCGACTATTGCGACAACTTTTTTTGTGTGCAAAAACTGGAGATCTGGGGATTTTTTTGTTTTTTTAGATTTGTTTATATATATAGTACATTTTAAGAAAAATATGCTAAAATTAAAGAAAAATGAAATTATTTTTACTAAAATGGGAAAAATGGGTAAAAATTAACAAAAATAACATAAAAGCGGGCCATTCTCTACAAATAGTTTATGAACGAATTTCAATTTTTCAATTCTAATGTAGAGCTATGTTATTC